>CM060311.1:8597946-8600446 GCA_030674185.1 Monoplex corrugatus | reverse complement strand
AGCAAGACAAAACAAACGAGGTAAAACACGACAAGACAAAACAAACGGGATAAAGCAAGACAATACAAGACAAGACAAACGAGGTAAAGCAAGACCACACAAGACAAGACAAACGAGGTAAAACAAGACAAGACAAACGAGGTAAAAAACAAGACAAGACAAACGAGGTAAAACAAGACAAGACAAGACAAACGAGGTAAAGCAAGACAAGACAAGACAAACGAGGCAAAGACAAGACAAGACAAAGCAAGACAAGACAAAACAAACGAGGTAAAACAAGACAATACAAGACAAGACAAACGAGACAAAACAAGACAAGACAATACGAACGAGGTAAAACATGACAAGACAAAACAAACGAGGTAAAGCAAGAAATACAAGACAAGACAAACGAGGCAAAGCAAGGCAAAGCAAGGCAGGGCAAAACAAAGCAAGGCAAGACAAGACAAGAGAAAGGAAGGCCAGGCCAGCAAGACAAGACAAAACAAGACACGACAAGACGAGATGAAACGAGACAAGGTAAGAAAAGGCCAGGCAAGGCAAGACAAGACAATTATTTTTATTTGCAATTTAATAATTTTATAGAATAAAACAATTTTTTGCTTAGATCTAGTTTTGAGCTGTCTTTTGACAACCCAGTAAGTTATATGGTTTGGTTGTTTTTTTAAATACCCTCTTTAACTCATTAAGAAACTGGAAATATTATATAATAGACATGTATAGATGTAGACAAATGCATACTTGTGTGTGTGTGTGTGTGTGTGTGTGTGTGTGTGTGTGTTGTGTGTGTGTGTGTGTGTGTGTGTGTGTGTGTGTGTGTGTGTGGTGTGTCGTGTGTTTTGTGTGCCGTGTGTGTGCGTGGTGTGTGTGTGTGTGTGTGGTGTGTTGTGTGTGTGTGTGTGTGTGTGTGTGTGTGTGTGTGTGTGTGTGTGTGTGTGTGTGTGTGTGTGTGTGTGTGTGTGTGTACGTGTGTGTTTGTGCGTGTGAGTGCACCGTGTGTGAGTGTGTGTATGTGTATGGATGTGTGTCGTTTGTTTGAGTGTGGGTGATGGGGTGTAGTGTGTGTATGTGTATGTGTAGTGTTGTTGTGTGTGTGTGTGTGTGTGTGTGTAGTGTTGTGTGTGTGTGTGTGTGTGTGTGTGTGTGTGTGTGTGTGTGTGTGTGTGTGTGTGGTGTGAAATGAACCAGCAAGAGTTCACAGCTGTTTTGTGGATGTCTTTTTGCCACATTTGCTCACTGGTCCTTTTCAATAAGTAGCCATGAACAGACATAAGAACTCCATTGGCCTGGTTGACCCAGTCCTTCGACCGGATGGTCAAATCTTACATTTGAAAAAAAAATTTTGAAGAATACATACCAGAGAAGAAGGCAAACTAAGAAAACAACAGAGAGAGACAGAGAGACACAGAGAGAGGGTGAGGGTGAGAGAGACAGAGAAAATGAGAGAGAGAGAGACAATGTGAGAGGACAGAGAGACAAGACAGAGACAGAGAATGAATGAGAGAATGAGAGAGAGAAAGAGTCAGAGGCAGGAGAGAGAGTGTGTCTGTAAGGGTGAGAGAGAGAGAGAGAGAGAGAGAGAGAGTAAATGAGAGAGAGACAATTTGAGAGAGACAGACACAAAGAGAGAATGACTGAGAGAATGAGAGAGAGAGAGAGACAGAGACAGAGCAGAGAAAGAAGAGAGAGAGAGAGAGAGAAGAGAGAGAGAGAGAGAGAGAAGAGAGAGAGAGAGAGAGAGAGAGAGAGAGAGAGAGAGAGAGAGAGTATAATGCATAAACTTCCATTGTCCATTTCACATCATTAATATTTTAAAACATGAATAGGAAATATTTCCGATATTCTCCTACTCGGTGGGAAATAACGAAATTTTTTTTTGACAATGCATGTTATACTGATTTGGGACAAATTGTGGGCTGTGAAAACATATCATTTGCAAAATTTGATTAAAACCGCCAAAAGAAATTGTCTAAAATTGGATACCTCGTTGGAAATTGAAATTCTCGTGTTATAAATTATTGAAAAAATAAATTCAAAGACTTGCTCAGTGTCTGAATATCCACACTTTGTTCTTGCAATGTGAATGTGACAATGAAAAGGTTTAAGTAAGTAAGACCTATTTGTATGGCAGGTAAAGTTTCGCTAGTAGTTGTCCAATTTCTTCTCTTCTTCTATGTTCTTCTTGTTCTTGTTCTTTGTTTCTTGTTCTTCTTCTTCTTGTTCTTCTTCTTGTTCTTCTTCTTCTGTTCTCTTCTTTTGTTGTTTTCTTTTCTTCTTTTGTTCTTCTTTCTTGTTCTTCTTCTTGTTGTTCTTGTTGTTCTTCTTCTTGTTGTTTCTTCTTGTTGTTCTTCTTCTTTGTTGTTGTGTTCTTCTCTTTTTGTTCTTGTTGTTGTTCTTTGTTTGTTGTTGTTCTTCGTTGTTGTTCTGTTGTTTCTTTGTTGTTGTTGTCTTCTTCTTGTTTTCTTGTTCTTGTTCTTGTTCTTGTTGTTGTTTGTCTTCT
>CM060311.1:8575446-8590446 GCA_030674185.1 Monoplex corrugatus | reverse complement strand
AAGCAAGCCTGTAACCACTCGGAGTGAGACTCACATGTATAGGTTCATGACCAAGGGGGTTAAGCCATGTTTCGGTGATAAAAGCAATGTCAACATGCTCATCTGCGATAAAGTCAGCAATGACATCAGCTTTGCCATCAGTGCATGTTGACTGAGCGTTAAAAAGGCATAGTTTTAGTTTATCACAATGCGGCGGCCGAGGTGGAGACGAAGGCAGCACCGACGGGACAGAAGACGAAGGAGACACCAGCGGGGCAGAAGACGAAGGCAGCAACGACGGGACAGAAGACGAAGGAGGCACCAGCGGGACAGAAGACAAAGGCAGCACCAGCGGGACAGAAGACGAGGGCAGCGCCGGCGGGACAGAAGACGAAAGCGGCACCGGTGGGACAGAAGGTGAAGGCGGCACCGGCGGGACAGAAGACGAAGGCGAAGACGGCAGAGGAGGAGACGAAGTTTGCAGCAGCAAGGTCGAGTGCAGGGGCAGTGGAGGAGACGAAGAAGCAGAAGAGTGGTGTCGGACTGGCACAGCAGGAGGCAGATTGTGCCAAAGTCGGTGGAGACGTCCACCACGACAGGATCGCGCAGTGTGAAGAATATGACTGCCGCCGTTGCCATTGGCCATAGAAATTTGTTATCAAAGAGAGCAAAGATGAAAAATACGTTGTCTCGAAAAACAATACAATACAGTACAGAACAATATGTTGGACGGACTTGCAGAGTGGCTGAGGCCAGAGAGGGTTGGAGATACACTTGCAGCAACAAGGGATAGATTCGTGACCGCCAACGCCACGTAGCAGGGCACATGATGACTATGACAGTACAGTACAGTACAGTACAGTACAATACAGTACAGTACAATGCAATGCAATACAATACAATGCAATGCAATGCAGTACAATGCAATACAATACAATGCAATGCAGTACAATACAATAAATACAATACGATGCTATGCAATACAATACAATGCAACGCAATACAATACAATACAATACAATAAAATACCATGCAATGGAATACAATGCAATACAATACAATACAATACGATGCAATGCAATGCAATGCAATACAATACACTACAATACACTACAATGCAATGCAATGCAATACAATGCAATGCAATAAAATGCAATGCAATGGAATACAATGCAATACAAGACAATTACAATGCAATGCAATAAAATGCAATACAATTACAGTACAATACAACACAACACAATACAATACAATACAATACAATACACAACACAACACAATACAACACAATGCAATACAGTACAATACACAACACAATACAATACAACACCGCAGGGTTACAGGATTGAAAAAAGAACCATGGATCATCACACGTTATGAGTGTCATAAAGACAATTCACGTTGTGATATGATTCTTTTTATGTCATAGTTTCTGTCCACAGTTTCCATGACGGTTTTCTCCAGTTGACATTGGTTTCCGGAAACAAAAACGCTGAGACAAGATGACGAAATGCGAGCAAACTCCTAGATGTCGGTTAATCGATACAGGGCCTTTGGCGTGGGCTGACAAAAGGAGAGGCGAGTTCATCACGAGTTATCTATCATAGTTTTATTGCTGAATGTTTCGTCATCACTCATTAATTAGCAACGGAGTCATGTTGCGACCTCTCAGTACCTTTTAGATGACTGTCATTAGCCTAGATAAAGGCCAACAACTCTGCAGAAACTAGATGAACGTAACAGTACCGAGACATGAATATGCCGGGGAAGGATGGCTAGGTGGGTGGGTGGGTGGAGGAATGTGAGCACAGGGTATAAAACATGTAAGATCGTAAACCCTTAGAAAAGAGACGTGGGGGAAAAATTAAAAGGAAACGTCCATTATGGGATATATGAACTCGTGGCCACGTATGACCACTACATTCAAAGGAAATCAAATTTTTGATTAAAAAAGTATATATACATATCTATCTAATTATGTATATCTATCTATCTATCTATCTATCTATCTATCTATCTATCTATCTATCTATCTAACTATCTATCTGTCTGTCTGTCTGTCTATCCATTTGTCTATCTATCTGTCTATCTATTTATCTATCTATCTATCTATCTATCTATCTATCTATCTATCTATCTATCTATCTATATATCTATCTATGTATATATATATATATATATATATATATAATATATATGTGTGTGTGTGTGTGGTGTGTGTGTGTATGTGTGTGTGTATGTGTGTGTAATCAAGATACATGATGATGATAGGGTTACTATACGGCAATCACAGAAGAGGAATATGCCGACAATTTTCATTCTGACAATCTTATATGCCTAAAATGGAAAAGACTATTAATATCATCATCGTGTGCCATACCACATGGCGTTGGCGACATGGCCCTCCACACGAATCTATCCCTTGTCGCTGCGAGTTCATCTTCCACCCTCTCTGTCCTCAGCTACCTTGCAAGCCCGTCCAATATTTTCTCCCTGGGTCTATCCGGTGTTCTCTTTCCTCCAGCTTTCCTGTTGTGACCAGGTGCTCCAATTCCCTTTTCTCACAAGATGTCCTATAAATGGTGATTGTCTTTTCCTACTCTTCTTTATCAATGACCTTCTTGTGTCTGCCTCCATCAAGACTGTCTCATTTGTTTTCTTTGCTGTCCATGGAACTTTATCAACATTCTTCTTAGAAACCGCATTTCGGTTGCCTCAATCTTGTTCTGGCTTTGCGTGTTGACTGTCCACGCCTCACAACCGTATAACATTATCGGTTCTATATAACATTCAAGAACTCTCTTCCTGATGGTAATTGATAGGCATTTGTTGGCAAGAATGCTTTTCATCTTCTTGAATACTGTTTTGGCTTAACCGATTCTGCTGGCTATTTCTGCTGTGCATCTGCCGTCTGTGAGATGACCGTTCCCAGATAGTTAACCTTATCAACCTGTCTCAAGGTTGTGCCATATGCTATTTCTTCGTTGTTGTTTTTTGTTTTGTTTTGTTTTGTTTTGTTTTGTTGTAGTTTGTTTATTTTTTATTATTTTTTTTTTTTACTGATTACTGATTACCATGACTTCAGTCTTCTTACTATTTAGCTCAAGCCCTTTATTTTTGCTTTCTGTTTCTATTATTTGGACAAGGTTTTGTAGGTTCCTTTAATTTTCTGCAATTAGAACATTGTCATCTGCGTAACGAGTGTTGTTTATCCTTTTTCCTCGAACTTTTATCCCAGGGCATTCTTCCAGGTTTCTCATGGTGTTTTCGCTGTAAAGTGAAAACAAATCTGGTGACAGAACACATCCCTGCCTGACCCCTCTTTTCATAATTTGGAAAGAGTTTATATCGTTTTCTATTCTCATTGCAACTGTTTGCTCCCAATCCATATTTCTGATTATTCTAAGACCTTTTCCATCACTATTGATCCTTTGTAGCTGGTTGATCAATTCTTCATGTCTTACCCAATTGAAAGCTTTGGTATAATCAACAAAGCATAAATATAAATCCTTATTCAACTCGACTGACCTCTCTTTGATAGTTCTTAGGATTCTTAGAATGTATATAGCATTAATAGTTCTTTTGCCTTCAACAAATCCACATCGTTCTTCTACTATTTCTCCTTTTTGATTCTGTTCTTTGTCCTCATCATGATTATTCTTAGTAAGATTTATGTTACATGACTCATCAAGCTGACTGTACAGTGGAGTTCGCATTATTTGGCCCCTGTTTTCTTTGGAAGTGCAATGAAAATTGATTTTGACATATCTTTGGGGATTTTTCCGGTAACATAAGTCTTATTTAGGAGAACTGTTACTTTTTTTTCAATAAAAATTCTTCCAGGGCTTCAATCATCTCTGTAGTAATATTGTCTGGTTCTGTGACTTTTCCTGGTTTCATCTTTTTCAGTTCTGGTCTAACTTCATCTTTCATTATGGGTGGTCCTTCAACATTCTTTCTTATGATGTGTTCTTTGTTTCTGTCATCGTTAAAAAAAAGTCTTCAATGTACTCTCCCCATCTATCTAATATACATGTATTTGTCTTTTTCCATGATAAGCATACCATCTTTCCATTTTATGCGACCAGTTGAAGTGCAAGTAATTTTCCTGTGGACAATTTCTTCAGTGTTTCTGTACATACTTTGAGGATCTGTTTTGTGTCGATCTTCTATTTCTTTGCACTTTCTCTCCAGCCAAGCTGCCTAGGCTTGATTGCACCTATTCCTGATTTCTTTGTTTATCTTTTTGTGTTCTTCCTCTTTTCCCTTTGCCTTCCTCCGTTTTTACATCAAGCCTATAATTTCTTTTGTCATCCAGTTCGTTTTTTGATTTTCTATCTACTCTAGGGATTTCTTCGCAAGCTTTATTTATCGACTTTCTCAACTCAGTCCATTGTTCCTCACTGTCACCAACGTCTTCCAGAGACTGAATTTGTTTTGAATATGTACGTTAAAGTTTCCACGGGTCGCTTCATCTGTCTTTAAGAGTCCTAGATTTAGTTTGAGGTTACTTTTGACCTGTTTTCTTTTCTTGAGTTTCAGCCTAAATCTTCCCATTACAGGATTGTGGTCACTGTTGCAGTCTGCGCCTGGTGGTGTTTTTGTTGTCAGCAAAGAATTTCTAAATCTTTTATTTATCAGGACGTAATCAATTTGATTTTTAGCATTATCTCCTGGACTCATCCACGTCTATATTCTTCTGTTAGGCTGCTCAAGCCAGGCATTTCCTACTATGAACTCGTTCATCTGTGCCCATTCTACAAGTTTCTCCACCCTTTCATTTTGTGTACCAAGACCATGAGGTCCAACTTTATCCTCCACCTTCTTCTGTCCCACTTTAGCATTAAAATATCCCATTATCATTGTGACTTCCTGTGATTTGCATTGAGCCATGGCCGTATCTAATACTTCGTAGAAATTGTCAATTTCGTCTTGAGTACTTGAGGATGTTGGTGTATATACTTGGATGATGTTGATATCAAATGGCTTGCCATTTAATTTAACTAGCAAAACTCGGTCTGACACAGCTCAGTATCCTTTGACTGATTTTGACTTGTCTCTTTCTATCATGATGCCTATTGATGCTTACTCCTCTTTCATGTGTGTTTCCACAAGAATATATTATTGTACGCTCTTCTGATTTATAATGCCTGCCCCCTTCCATCTCACTTCCCCTGGTCCTAAAATATTGATGTTAAGCCTTTGCATCTCAAACTTGACATTTTCCAGTTTTCCCCTTTGCAGCGATGTTCTCACGTCCCAAGTTGCAATTTTTGAAAAGATTTTCATCTTAATAGAAAGAAATAATTATAAACAAAAGTCCCCAGAGTTTCATATTAATAATTTGCGAGTATGAATATAAAGTAGACAATTATTTCTACTCATGCAGATATTTGCTTGGGAACGGAATTATCTATAGGCAGGACTAGTTCATAAAGAAAAATAAAGCAAAAATAAAAATAGAGTAGAGTCTGTTTTTATTGTGTGGCCTTTATCTCGTCGTAAAAAGAGATTTTAATCATTTAGAATATTTGTGGATTACAGTGAATTACTGTTAATTGTAAAATGCGTAAATGTACATCTAGTTTGTTTTCTCGTATTAATTAAAGCCACCTTACATTTTCTGGTGACAGTACATCTCAGATAGTACTGCTTGGCAAGTAGGGCAATGAATCAATATTGGACCACCCAGGAAGAGTGTGTTTTATCTCGGCTGAGTGAAAAACAGCAAGAACTCATCTCCTCTCAAACTGTATACATCAATATACACATTATCCTCCTGATACATAAACCTAAAAAAATCCACAATAACAATGTGAGGCAAACTGAACAAAAGTTGCTCTTTGGGTCTAATACTTGTATCGTTACCTCGTGAGTTGTAAAGATGATAGTATATCAGACAATAATACAGACAACAATTACATACAGTAAAATCAATACGATAATGAATGTATTTTCCTTAATTTAAAGCTACATTTGTTTTTTTTCGAACACTGGAGAACTAAATGAATCTGGGGAAATGAAATTTGCTTCATATTCTTTCGTTCACATGTTACTTTTTCTTCAAAAATAGGTTATCAGTTAGCTAAAGACCACAGAAAAAATATGCACATGTGTCATGAAATCTTTCAATTTTCTTACTTTTCACGAGAAATATGAAGCCGAACAAACAGTTGTGTGTGCCTTCAATTGAACGGACTTCCGACAATGCGTTTGAGGTGACAGCTTGCGTTTATCTGTTCCACTTTAGTAGTCTATCGATTTGTAATAGAAAAACCCAGTGTACCTGTATCTGGTACTGGGCACACAGGGACGATGCATGGATTATTGGCCTTTACCACAAACACAGACACCAAACTTTCTGTAGGCATACTAAAGGACACCGTCAGAACACGGCAGCACCGTACAATGCTGAAAGCTCACGATGGGCGCAATAGGCGACTTTTTTTTTTTTTTTTTCTTTCTTTCTACTTATGTGTGTGTGTGTGTGGCGTGCGTGCGTGCGTGCGTGCGTGCGTGCGTGCGTGGTGCGTGTTGTTGTTGTTGTTGTTGTGTTGTTGTTGTTGATGATGATGATATATGTATATATTCAATCATGAGATTGAAAAAGGTTTAGTCACATTTGCAGCGTAACAACGTCACATCTTGCTTACCTATAATCACTTTAGGGGACAGTTTATGATAATCATTTCTCTTCCCAAAGTCACTGCAAAATTCTCACGTTAAAACAAAATCAACGAAGACTTATGTAAAAAGAGATAAGCTGGGTTTTGGTATATGCACTAGTCTTGATTCGCCAACTTTTTTTTTCATATAATTAACATTTTTTATCGCATTTTGTGAAACAACAAATAGATAAAACATAACCATCAAATAAACATATTTCACACATATATAAACAACATGTTCACCACACAGCTATGTTCATGAGTTTTGGGTAGACCCAAGTCAAAGCACTAGAATGGGTTGTGCTGTCCAATGCCACGTCATGACAACCCTTAAAGCCATTGGCACGAAGGACAGTTAATGTACAGTTAGCGGCTGAGTTACTTGATATAATTATTGAACAAAGAAAGTTATAGCATGCAACATCATCGTTAAATTTCGTGTATATCTTGCAACATCTGTGACATGCATGTGTGGTCATACAAAGAGATGTAAAATGTAAAGTTGTAGCATAGTGACATTATGTGCCCCTTCATGTATCTGTTCAGTCCCTGCCAATGTTTGCTTGCAGTGTGTTTTCCAAAGAAATACAGTGTTAACCGCATAACTAACAAAAAACTAGTGACTTAAGACATAATACTGTAGCTACAAGAACCAAGATTCAAATTTTGGGTCGCTGGGCGTAATCATCATCATCATCATCATGTCGAGCTTGCTCGGCCATCTCATGACACGTTTCTTCCATCCTTCTCTGTCAGACATTGCAGTAGGTAGTTCATCATACTGACAGCCCGTATCACCCGATCAGTTGGTCGACGAAGGTCTTCTTTGGACGTAATATTGCGAATATATGTTTTACTCCTGTAGAAAAAAATGAGAGACTGTACCAGAGGTGTCCTATTCACCTTTCCTACGGTTTAGAATGCTGGATGATGACAGAAAGTGACTTTTCTACCTATCAACCTTCATCACACAGAATCTTTGAAGAATGATACGAATCTTCTGACCTCACACAATCTCCAACCAGTAACTACTTTACCAATGCCACCAAGGCACTATCATCACGAAAACACGAGTGGAATGGGTTGGGCACATGTCCAAAAATAACCAGGATAACTTCACATCGCTGGACACCAGAAGGAAGATGAAAGAAAGGAAGTGAGACAAAAACCTACAACTGAAACCACAATAGAAAATCAAAGTGTAGGCCTACAGGCTTTAGAATTTACAAGTAAAACGTGTTTAAGTTGTAAATGTACATAAATCAGCCCGCTCTTTGAAAAATTAAATGAAATGAAATTCTCAGCTACAAAATGCATGTGAAATGTAAACTTAAAGCAAAACAGTGGTCTGGCTTTAAGCATAGATAAAAGTGGACAGAAAAGTTCGTGCCCCACATTAATCTACGTTTACTCAAGGAGAGCAACTCACAATTTATGTGGGAAATATCTGTCGTGTCCCCCTCCTCACCCCGTCTAAAACTTAAAAAAGAAGTGAAGCAGGTATTGACATTATAGTGGCAAACAAAGACTGTAACTAATGCCCCAAATGTGGGCTTAATCCAAACAGATAAGTAATCTATATGGGATCCTGTAACATTATGTATCTGTAAAGTGTAGAATTTGAAATCACTCAGAATGTGAGCTTTAATTTATGTGTATCCAATGGCATTCTTGAATTCACAAAGTGGATATGGTAATAGAAACATTTGTTGTCCCCGGTCATGTATGAGAATAACTATTTCTTCAGTTTTCTGTCTGTTACGTATCCTGCTTCTTTCCAGCGGAGTTACCTGTTAGACTTTTCAAAGTTTCTTTTGCTGGACTTCCCTGTTTCAGTTCTTCCTCAAAGTTTCTTTGTTCTCTGCTTATCTGCAGGTGTGCATATAGAGAATCCGCTGTCACAATGTAAAGAGGATGATGGATCTGGTTTCACATGTGTACAAATGGGAATAAAAACCTGGTTCCATATGTGTACACATAAGGATGATGGATCTGGTTTCACGATGTGTACATATGGGAATATAAAACCTGGTTCCATATGTGTACATAAGGATGATGGATCTGGTTTCACCATGGATTGTTTCATAGGGGAATTAGTAAGGATCCTGGTTTTTATATGGTGGTACGTACAATGGATATTGAATTGGATTACTGGTTTCAGTATGTTAAAGCTCACAGAAATGTCAGAACAACCTCTTGGTGAATCATCTTGTTGGTGAATCGTTGCAAGAGATGATGGACGTTGAAGCTTCTTTTCTTTATATAGTGAATCAGTTAAAGCCATGACTGAATTTGAAAGCTTATTGTGCGGTGGACATGGTCCAGATTGTTAGGAAATCTTGTTGGCCAAAAATCGTTTATTTGTTTTGTTTATCTATTTATTTATTTTATCGATTTCGTGATACATTATTTACTTATTTATTCATATGCTTATCATGTTGTCCCCCATATACTTTAATTTGTTGTATATCTAGTAGTACTAGTATGCCACACATTTTGCAGAAAAATCTAAATTTAAAATGCTGAAAGTGCTGTGGGACATTGTGAATTTTGTGTGTTGTGGTCAACGTGTAAGGTGGACTTGGGTAAATGCACTGTTCTTGTTTCAGTGGTTGTGTGTCCATTATTAATGTAAGTATGGCTGATTGGGCTACAAACAAAACCTCGTACTGCCTAATGTTCTGCAAGAACTTGTTCAAAATACTCAAAATCTGAAAATACTGAACTAGACCTTAAAAAATACTCAGAATCTACAAATACTGAACTTTTTTTTGAAAAAATATTCATTGTTTTATATACATGTTTTCTCTATTTACTGGATGACCTTCCTATACTAGATGTTTGACCAAATTTTCTTAAATGTTGAACTGTTCTGTGTCATTTATAAGACACGGAGTGTAATGTAGAATCACTTATGTATCATGCATGAGCACGCGCGCGGGCGCACACACACACACATGCGCGCGTGCATACACGCACGCACACACACACTCTGGTTTGCTTACTTTTATACTTGTACACAAATGAAACAATGTCTCATCATCATCATCATCATGTGCCCTGCCGCATGGCGTTGGCGATCATGGCCCTCTGTACGAATCTATCCCTTGTCCCACCCTCCCCATCCTCAGCCACCCAGCAAGTCCGTCCGATATTTTCTCTCTGAGTCTACCCGGTGTTCCTCCCCCCCCCCCCCCCCCCCTGTTGTGACCAAGTGCTCTAGTTTCTCTTTCCTCATAAAATGTCCTATAAATAATGCTTGTCTTTTTCTAATCTTCTTTATTAATGATCTCCTTGTGTCTGCCTCCTTCAAGATTTTCTGGCTGAATCCCTAAAACAGCCCCAAGCTCTAGGTTTATGCGCTGGCAAGGTCTGGAAAAGGGGTCAGGGGAGGGAGGAGAATGGGACCTATGTAACACTGAACTGGCACCAGTAAAAAGAAACATAAGATGAGCAAGCGTGACAAAAGGCCGTTTTTCTTTTCAGTTGTCCATCACGCTTGTGATGTAGGCTAATAATTATGTCTTGATCCTGCGCGAGTGGTATCAACCGCGCGATGCAAGCAGCAATGCCTTCAGTAAACCGAAACCCAAAATGAAACTGAAAGTGGACTTTCTTTTCTAAACTTGTACTGCTGGAATTCATTTACTGCTCCCTCTGCCACATGCTCCTGAAATGTAGATCAGTAGATGGCTTACACACACACACACACCACAGACATCTAAATGTCTGTGACACACACACACGTACACACGCATGATATGGGTGCGTGAAACAACTTCGAGCATCTGCAAGGCTGAAGACTTTTAGTCTGCTGTCAGTCAGACCGCAACCACAGCCGCACGACTGGGAACAGGATCAGATGTCTGATAAAACTACGAAACGATTAAGCAATGCGATTAGCCGTGTGCCTAATAGATTAGTAAGCAAGCTAAATTGTACAGAAGCTAGTAGCCTAATGACAAGAGCCAGAGCAGACGACCCGGAAACATCTTTGACGTCATCGGTGTTTTCCAAAGATGGCGATCGTGATGTTCACGTACGCTGAGTGCAAGTTTTGTCGCAAGTGTCTGATATGAACACATAAATATCACAGAAATGTCGGAGGCAGAGGAAAGACCCGCACGGGTGCGAGACACCACCAAGGACTTTTTAAGGTCTTTTTCTGTCGTCGATTACGATTCAGAGGATGAATTTGATGAGCTGTCTCCGATCCCCGAAACCCCTGCAGATCGGATCGATGGTGACTTGAACGGTAAGCGAGCTAGTTTATAATAATACGAAGGGATTCTAACTAAACCGTTCTTTCTATCAAGATGTGTCATGAATGATTGATGCCTACAGAACTTTCACTTTGATTCACACCACCTTGCATAGTAACACACACACACACACACACACACACACACAATCATAAAATGATAACACACGACACATGTACTAAACACACACACCCACACACACACACCGAAACAAACACTGGTTTGGTCAACTAGTTCCACCGTGATTTTGTTTTTGCGTGACTAGTATTAGTTATTAACAGTGGTTACTAGGTCTTGATCCAGGCGTGTGGCGTGAAGGATTGCTCAGGGAGTAATTATTAAATAAAGTAAAACAAACAAACGAAAAAAACAAAAACAAACAAAAAACCGAAAAGAAAAGAAACAATCATGAATGGTGAGAGGCTTTAGGCTTATGACCTCTGAGATCTTTGTATGATTTGTTGATTAATATATAGGGCCTATATGAATAAAGAAAACTTGCCAGTTCTTGTTTTGGAATATTTATAAGATTTGGTACAGGCAAATGATTCCTTTGATAATCTTTGTATTATAATAATGGTCAGCAGTCTTTTGTCTTGACTACATTTATTGATTTATGTTCAGTTTTCTTTGCACCAGGAGCCGAACTGTTTGATTTCTCTGAAATGAATTATATGAGAGATCTGGAATACTAATATCAGATTTATCACAAAAATATTTGATAATGTGAGGTTTCTCCATATCTATGCAGTCACTGGTATGTGAAGTAAAAAGGGCAGGGGACAACACTGTGTTTGAAGTGAATGAAATAGCAAACTTAACATGAACAGACTGTGTTCTAGTCAGTAACCTATGACAACCTCAAATACTGAGCTGTGGTCACATCAAAAACAAGCTGTTTCAAGATCAAGAAATGAGACAGTATTAAAAAGCATAAGACTAGAGTGAGAAAAATCAATGACAAGAATTTGAATGAAAGTTCCAATGAAAAGAAAAACTTTGTGCAGGCAGATTAAACGCAAGATTTGTAAACAAACTGATGCCCAGATAGTGATTCCATCAAATCCATAAACATAATACTACAGTATTTTCACTGTATTTGTGTTCAAGATCTCTTTTACTGTCTTTCTGTTTCACTTTCAGTGTTTGTCTTTTCATTATTGCTTTATGTCTCTTTCACCCCCTTATCTTTCTTTCACTTTTGTCTTTTTGTCTACATTGGGCTCAGTGTCATTTAACTCTGTGTGTGTATCATTCTCCTTTTTGTACTCTGGTAATAAACAGTTTTTTAAAAACTGTTTATGCTGTCCATTATTCAACATTAGATTTAGAGTACTAGTTAAATGGTTGTCCAGACGTTGCTCGTGAAAAACTGTGCATGTGATGCTCACTCCACTCAGTGATGAATAGGTACCTGAATGTGTTCAGGATTGGGGAAGGTAAAGCAACAAGGGAGAGGAGGTGGCCACATGTTCTCATAAAGCTTGCTAAGGGAAAAGTTGTGGATATTACTAGTACCAGTTTCACATCACTTCCTCAATGACCTCAGAGTATGGGACAACCTTTGGCTTTACCTTTACATTTACCTACTATGATATTGATAAGCTAGATTCAGTACCCCTGTTCAGCCTTCTTCAGTTTGTTCCACTGATAATATGATGGGGTCATCCTGACTTAGATAACATTTGCCCGATTTTTGCATCGTCAGTGTGTAGATTGTTCTGGCTGCCAGTTGAACGATAGTATCAATGTGATAAGTAGATAATGTTTTGCTTGACTTGTACATTGTGTGGTTTGCTCTTGTTGTCTTCTGAATTCCACTGTTCCAAGTGTTTTTTTTTGTTGTATTCCTTTTTTGCTTGTTGACCCATCTACAGCACCTCAGATAGTAAATGCCATTGCGCATTACATAGGATGTTTAGTTATCACTTTTTTTTTAATTGTGTTTAGTTGTCATGTGGATTTTCCTTATTTGCCCTGTTTAGTGTTTGTTTAGTTTTGAAAAGTTGGAAACTGTTTGTGTGAATGTGTTCCATTCAAAAACAAAAAACAAAAACAAAAACAAACAAAAACGCAAAAAATTACTCCCACACATCATGCCCAAAGTATTCCATTATAGAAGTTAAAGTGATATATAATGCTGCAAAACTTTTTGTTAATGTCAGTGTGTGTAGTCTTAATGCTCAGGCCCCCTTGCCCTGATGTATGTTGCATAACAGAGAACAGACCTTATACCACCACAAAGGTTTTCGTTTTGTTTTGTTTTGTACTTTAGACCAGACACTTTATCCAGTAGAGTGAAAGCTTTCTCCTCTCTTGGGATTGTAACATTAGACTCAAACTTACTTTTGATAATACATGCTTCAGTTTGCATTGTGTGGTTTGTTCTGACTGTGTTCTGTATTGTGTTTGTGGTTTAGATAGCATTTTGCCAGACTTGTGTGTCATGCAGTTTGTGCTGGCTGTCTTCCAGGATTTCATCTGTTCCTCTGTCTTGTCTGTTTTGCTGACCCATCTTTAGTTTAGGGCACTTCAGTGTCATTATCCATACATTCTTCCAAAAGCATTTCATATTGATATAACGCCACAGACAATTCTTGTTAAAGATTTGAACGTAATGCATGTGTTTAAACTCTTGCCCTCTTGACTTTTACTTAGTTTAAGATTTTATTTATAAATGTTTATACATGTTTGCACAATATTTACTTTCATATTTCAAAATACATTGTTTAGTCATAATATTGTCTTCTAGGAATGACAGTAACTATGCGTAGTCTTTTTTCATAGGTATAATAATCAAAGCTTAGAGCAAGCAGACTTTGATGGTTTGTAAGATTTGTCTTAAGTCATTTTTTCTTTGATTACACTCTGTTATTCACTTTATTTGATTTTGGCCTTCAGAAAAACAAAACAAAAATAAAACAAAACAATCCCAAATCTTTAAGAAAGGTCCTAAAGATCTTTTGACTTTATTTTTGATGGAAGTAAAACAAAGAGACCTAAATCCTAAGACTAAGGGATAGCTTTTCAGTTTCTACTTACCTAGATTTTCTATCAGAGTGAAAATGAAGAATAAGCCATATCAAATACTAAATGTTTAAACAATTTTTAAATGTGCCATGTTCCATGAACCAGCAAACAAAAAACAATAGTGACAGTTTAATTAATCGTGTTGTGCACTTGAATACATGTATACACATTGATTCTGGTCTTTTCAGGTTCATTTGTCTGTTGCTATTGTGCTATAGTTTATTTCAGGAAAAAAAGGTAATTTTAACAGAAAGTCAGACCTAGAGAGAGAGAGAGAGAAGGGGGGAGTGGGGGGGGGATGTGGAGTGCTTGGTCCAGTGGTTAAGCACCTAAGTTTCTAGGACATGAGGAACCCAGGTTTGAATCATGGATTGGACAGGGATGTTTCATCCCTCTCCAGTAGATTTTAAGTGGTGGTCAAAACGTTTGTCTTTAGGATGAGATGATAAACTGAGTTCGGTGTGCAGTACACACTCAGTGCATTTTAAAAATCATGTGGCAACAAAGGAGTTGTCCTGGCAACATTTTTCAGAAAGAGCCATGCATACAAAAAAAAAAAAAAAAAAACCCATAAAAATCCCCCCCCCCCCCCCCCCCCAAAAAAAAAATTCAGTACTGTCAAGCCATTCCATAATCTCCGTTTATAAAAAAAAAAATCAATAAAACCAAAACAAATATTTTTCAACATAAGCATTTCTCATTGCAAATCTTCATGCCCTGTTGCTGATATGTAAACTGTTCATAAAAAGTTCAGACAATGTAACAAATCCTCAAAACAACATCACAGTGTGATTGTCACTTGTTTTGAAATGAAGGCTTAAGACATCCACCATGTTTCTGTATACATACTTTTTACATAGTGATAATTCTTTATGTCTCATAAGGCTCATATGGTGGAGCTCTGTTTTCAAAAATGAAGAATCAGAATGAAGAAACTGATTTTTTTTCAAAATGTGGAATATATTCATTACAAATTCATTGAAGTGCTTTTACTTCTACCATATAAGATATATATAAGAATAAAGGTTGTTTAGGACCATAATACGTAACTTTTCTCCTTT
>CM060311.1:8550446-8572946 GCA_030674185.1 Monoplex corrugatus | reverse complement strand
CCAACGTCTCACCTGCTATCGCAGTGCGCTGCTGCTGGTTCACATGTACATTATTAGCTGTATGCTTTTTGATATTAGTTTTATCATTATGTTAGTTACCAATCATTCACACACACACACACACACACACACACACACACACACACACACACACACACACACACACACACACACACACACACACACACACACACACACACACATACACACACACACACACACACACACACACACACACACACACACACACACAGACGCACACATACAAACACACACACACACACAGATACACACACACACACACACACACACACACACACACACACATACACACACAACATACACACACAGTGACACACACTGACAGTCACTTCTGTGGAGTCTCCTGTCAATTAGCAGATGAATGGCCAGTAAGCGTACTGCCTGTTTATTGCCTGGTATGGGTCTTCATTTGGGACACAAGACCAATCCTGGAGACTCATGTTCTTCCACAGGTGTTGCATGGAAAGGAATGTGTGACTTTGGGTTCTGTTACTGTTGGTCCTTCTTCTGTTGATTAGCAGCTGTTCTGTGCTGTTCAGAGTGTATGTACCCTGCATACACCACTGTCGCCAGCTTGCTCTGTTGTGGGCAGTGTCTTCTTAGCTGGTCATTTGATGCCACAGCTCTGAGGTTGGCCTTCAGAGTATCCTTGTGTCAGTTTAGTGGTCTTCACTGGTCTCTGTATCCTTGCTTGAGCTCTCCATGAAAATTGTCTTTGAGATGCAGTTTTCTCCCATACAGACGCTTAGTCCTGTCCATTGAAGCTGGCACTTGATGAAAAGAAACGCTGTGCATGTATGGCAAGCCACACTTGTTCAGAACTTGGACTCTAGATCTGGCCACATGACAGTGCAGATCCTTTGCAGATATCTTTGGTAGAGGTGTTGCAGCTGTTGAATGTGTTGTGGTAGGCAGTCCAGGTCTCGCAGCAATAAAGCCGGATGCTCAAGACTACTGCTCTGTACACTTCAGTCTTTATGGTGAACTTGATGCTTTGGCCTTTCCACAGTGTTGGAGATGCACAGAACAACCTCAGCATCAAGAGATCCATTGCTTCTCCTAGCGCTGCCCAAGTATAGCAGAATTTATCTGCAGTCTTGGTCTCTTGGTGGTTAGTGACAATAGGAGATGATGAAGCGCCAAGAGCCTGAGATAACATTAGCTGAAACAGTCCCTGTTTCACTGAATCACATGTATGTACACATGTACATGTTTATACATGCACATATGAACAGATGCATGTGTGCTCATCAACTACACATGTATGCTGATGTCGCAAATACTGAGACAGTTGACAGTTACAGTATTAATATTATTATTAATATACTATACTAGAGCTTATCAAACAATGAAAGAATAAGATTTTTTGTCAGACAGTGAACTGCAAGTGCAAACTCCAGTGTTGAAAAGCTGCGAACATGTGTACAGAATAAAGCAATAAATCATGTGAATGGTTGATAAGGATTGTACAACCCTTGACTTTTAGGTTTTTTTATCTGCACATTTTAACATGTTATCTGTAGGCTTTTGAACAGTGCAACAGCCAGCTTGCTGTCATTCAGTGCATGTTGTAATTCATTGCTTGTATGCGTTGGGTTTGAGAGTGTGGTTGAGTGTGTGCATGTATACATAGTATAGTATGTGTGGTGTGATGGTGGTGGTGGTGGTGGTGGTGTTGTTGTTGATGGGTGTGTGTGTTGTGTGTGTGTGTGTGTGTGTGTGTGTGTGTGTGTGTGTGTGTGTGTGTGTGTGTGTGTGTGTGTGTGTGTGTGTGTGTGTATGTATGTGTGTGTGTGTGTGTGTGTGTGTGTGTGTGTGTGTGTGTGTGTGCGTGTGTGTGAGTAAGTTTTGTCAGCAGGCTTTTAAACAAATAAAACAATTGTGTCTGGTCTGTGTGCACTTCAGTGTTGATTCAAATTCTGCATTTTAAAATCCATTTATATGATGTACCGGTATTCACAGCCCTTCATATGATGTGTACACAGCCCTCCGTATGATGTATACACAGCCCTGCATATGATGTATTCACAGCCCTTCATATGATGTATACACAGCCCTTCATATGATGTATACATAGCCCTTCATATGATGTATACACAGCCCTTCATATGATGTATACATAGCCCTTCATATGATGTATACATAGCCCTTCATATGATGTATACATAGCCCTTCATATGATGTATATATAGCCCTTCATATGATGTATACACAGCCCTTCATATGATGTATACATAGCCCTTCATATGATGTATACACAGCCCTTGTATACACAGTCGTTCATATGATGTATACATAGCCCTTCATATGATGTATACACAGCCCTTCATATGATGTATACATAGCCCTTCATATGATGTATACATAGCCCTTGTATACACAGTCCTTCATATGATGTATACACAGCCCTTCATATGATGTATACACAGCCCTTCATATGATGTGTACATAGCCCTTCATATGATGTGTACATAGCCCTTCATATGATGTATACACAGCCCTTCATATGATGTATACACAGCCCTTCATATGATGTATACACAGCCCTTCATATGATGTATACACAGCCCTTCATATGATGTATATACAGCCCTTCATATGATGTATACACAGCCCTTCATATGATGTATACACAGCCCTTCATATGATGTATACACAGCCCTTCATATGATGTATACACAGCCCTTCATATGATGTATACATAGCCCTTCATATGATGTATACACAGCCCTTCATATGATGTATACATAGCCCTTCATATGATGTATACACAGCCCTTCATATGATGTATACACAACCCTTCATATGATGTATACACAGCCCTTCATATGATGTGTACACAGCCCTTCATATGATGTATACACAGCCCTTCATATGATGTATACACAGCCCTTCATATGATGTATACACAGCCCTTCATATGATGTATACACAGCCCTTCATATGATGTATACATAGCCCTTTATACGATGTATACACAGCCCTTCATATGATGTATACATAGCCCTTCATATGATGTATACACAGTCCTTCATATGATGTATACACAGCCCTTCATATGATGTATACACAGCCCTTCATATGATGTATACATAGCCCTTCATATGATGTATACACAGCCCTTCATATGATGTATACACAGCCCTTCATATGATGTATACATAGCCCTTCATATGATGTATACACAGCCCTTCATATGATGTATACACAGCCCTTCATATGATGTATACATAGCCCTTCATATGATGTGTGCATAACCCTTCATATGATGTATACACAGCCCTTCATATGATGTATACACAACCCTTCATATGATGTATACACAGCCCTTCATATGATGTATACATAGCCCTTCATATGATGTATACACAGCCCTTCATATGATGTATACACAACCCTTCATATGATGTATACACAGCCCTTCATATGATGTATACATAGCCCTTCATATGATGTATACACAGCCCTTCATATGATGTATACATAGCCCTTCATATGATGTATACACAGCCCTTCATATGATGTATACATAGCCCTTCATATGATGTATACATAGCCCTTCATATGATGTATACATAGCCCTTCATATGATGTATACATAGCCCTTCATATGATGTATACATAGCCCTTCATATGATGTATACATAGCCCTTCATATGATGTATACATAGCCCTTCATATGATGTATACATAGCCCTTCATATGATGTATGCATAGCCCTTCATATGATGTACACACAGCCCTTCATATGATGTATACATAGCCCTTCATATGATGTATACACAGCCCTTCATATGATGTATACATAGCCCTTCATATGATGTATACACAACCCTTCATATGATGCATACATAGCCCTTCATATGATGTATACACAATCCTTCATATGATGTATACACAACCCTTTATATGATGTATACACAGCCCCCTATATGATGTATACACAGCCCTTCATATGATGTGTACATAGCCCTTCATATGATGTATACATAGCCCTTCATAAGATGTATACACACCCCTTCATATGATGTATACATAGCCCTTCATATGATGTATACACAGCCCTTCATATGATGTATACATAGCCATTCATATGATGTATACACAACCCTTCATATGATGTATACATAGCCCATCGTATGATGTGTACAGAACTTCTGTGGTTTAATTTAGTAACCTCATGTCAACTTTTTTTAATGGTTGATGAGATGTAGATTTCAATAGTCATCATTTTTGGTGTTGAAGAATTTGCCAGATAGTGGGCAGTGCCTTTTGAGCCAACTGTGTATGGAGACATGCACAATTGCGTGCTGGGATGAACCATATACATGCATGTTCTTATGCTAAAGTATGCAGTGCGCACACTCATACAGTGTACATCCACACACAGACATGCTTACATATGCAGTGCGCACACTCATACAGTGTACATCCACACGCAGACATGCTAACATATGCAGTGCGCACACTCATACAGTGTACATCCACACACAGACATGCTAACATATGCAGTGCGCACACTCATACAGTGTACATCCACACACAGACATGCTAACATATGCAGTACGCACGCTCATACAGTGCACATCCACACACAGACATGCTAACATATGCAGTACGCACACTCATACAGTGTACATCCACACACAGACATGCTAACATATGCAGTGCGCACAGTCATACAGTGCACATCCACACACAGACATGCTAACATATGCAGTGCGCACAGTCATACAGTGCACATCCACACACAGACATGCTAACATATGCAGTGCGCAGTCATACAATGCACATCCACACACAGACATGCTAACATATGCAGTGCGCACAGTCATACAGTGCACATCCACACACAGACATGCTAACATATGCAGTGCGCACAGTCATACAGTGCACATCCACACACAGACATGCTAACATATGCAGTGCGCAGTCATACAATGCACATCCACACACAGACATGCTAACATATGCAGTGCGCACAGTCATACAGTGCACATCCACACACAGACATGCTAACATATGCAGTGCGCTCACTCATACAGTGCATATCCACACACAGACATGCTAACATATGCAGTGCGCACAGTCATACAGTGTACATCCACACACAGACATGCTAACATATGCAGTGCGCACAGTCATACAGTGCACATCCACACACAGACATGCTAACATATGCAGTGCGCACAGTCATACAGTGTACATCCACACACAGACATGCTAACATATGCAGTGCGCACAGTCATACAGTGCACATCCACACACAGACATGCTAACATATGCAGTGCGCACACTCATACAGTGTACATCCACACACAGACATGCTAACATATACAGTGCGCACACTCATACAGTATGCATCCACACACAGACATGCTAACATATACAGTGCGCACAGTCATACAGTGTACATCCACACACAGACATGCTAACATGCAGTGCGCTCACTCATACAGTGCTATCCACACACAGACATGCTAACATATCAGTGCGCACAGTCATACAGTGCACATTCACACACAGACATGCTAACATGCAGTGCACTCACTCATACAGTGCACATCCACACACAGACATGCTAACATATGCAGTGCGCACACTCATACAGTGCACATCCACACACAGACATGCTAACATATGCAGTGCGCACACTCATACAGTGTACATCCACACACAGACATGCTAACATATACAGTGTGCACACTCATACAGTGCAATCCACAGACAGACATGCTAACATATGCAGTGCGTACACTCATACAGTGTACATCCACACACAGACAGTGTATTTAACCCTTTGACTCCCGCACCCTATCCACCACCGTCCTGCATTGCCAACCATGGCAGCAAAGCAAAAACTTAACCCTTTGAGTTTGATCCTCTCACCCTACACACCAGCTTCTTGCAGGAAGCTGGTGGATAGGGTGAAAGAGTTCAGGGGTTAAGATTTTGCAGCTGGTGGATATGGTGCGGGAGTCAAAGGGTTAAGTGCACATGCATGCCTGTTATGCCCACAGACATGCATGTGTGAATTCACACAGACAGACAGACAGACACACACACACACACACACCCCACACACACACACACACACACACACACACACACACACACACACACACACACACACACACACACACACACACTCTCTCTCTCTCTCTGTCTGTCTCTCTCTCTCTCTCTCTGTCTCTGTCTCTCTGTCTCTCTCTCTCTTTCTTTCAAACACGCACACATTCATTTTGTCACTCTTATTGGCGCTTTATGCATGCAATATGTATACATGTACATATTTTATCTCTGTCTCTGCATATATCTATTTTCCAGTGTATTCACTTTCTCCCCTCTCTCCCCTTTGTACATATGTTTTTGTAGAATTGCTTAGTTCAGGCAGATATGTAGATTTTATTAGCAGTGACAGATTTGAAAAATGGCTTTTAGCTTATAACTTCTCTCATTGGAAAATAAGTATAGGCTTTTAGCTTATAACTTCTATCATTGGAAATAAGTATATAAGTATAGGCTTTTAGCTAATAACTTCTATCATTGGAAAATAAGTATAGGCTTTTAGCTAATAACTTCTATCATTGGAAAATAAGTATAGGCTTTTAGCTAATAACTTCTATCATTGGAAAATAAGTATTGGCTTTTAGCTAATAACTTCTGTCATTGGAAAATAAGTATAGGCTTTTAGCTAATAACTTCTATCATTGGAAATAAGTATAGGCTTTTAGCTAATAACTTCTGTCATTGGAAAATAAGTATAGGCTTTTAGCTAATAACTTTTATCATTGGAAATAAGTATAGGCTTTTAGTTAATAACTTCTATCATTGGAAATAAGTATAGGCTTTTAGTTAATAACTTCTGTCATTGGAAAATAAGTATAGGCTTTTAGCTAATAACTTCTATCATTGGAAAATAAGTATAGGCTTTTAGCTCATAACTTCTTTCATTGGAAAATAAGTATAGGCTTTTATCTAAGAACTTCTATCATTGGAAAATAAGTATAGGCTTTTAGCTAATAACTTCTGTCATTGGAAAATAAGTGTCATGTCATTGGCTTTATCTCTCGTTGTTTCTCCTTAGCTTGTCGGTTTTCATATAAATACCATTGTCATTGTCATTGTCTGTCTGTCTTTGTGTATCCTTGGCTAACCTTGTGTATTTTTGTACAACATTGAGCTTTTTCCCTCATCTACATACTAGGCTATAAAGCATGTGTTTTTGTACATCGTTTATAGGAAACCAATAAAACAAGCCAAGCTCAGTAACATAGGTATATTTGGCCTTTATTGTGAGCATGAATATTTTGAGGGTCAGACATGATAAGTAATTGGTCAACGTGAAACAGAACTAATCGCTGGGAAATGCATTTGATGACAGTAATCAGCTGTGGTCATGCCAGGATAGATGAGTCATGGATGTCTTTCTTTACTTCTCAACATTAGCTGTGACACTAAGCCAACTAAAACGTTGGTACCAATGTAAAACATGCCCCCCCATCATATCTGACCCTGGTGCTTTTGTACATTTGCCAGATAGATTTTCTGTACAGCTTTTCTGTTGTCCCCATGCTGATCATTCTGGCTCTTCTATGTAGTACACATGTATTACAAAACCCATGTTCTTTCAGTCATTCTTGTTTGTGTATGACACTCAGCTTACCTGATTATGTATAATGTCTTATACACTGTAGACAGTGACTGTGCTTCACATGAGTATGATAGACCCTTTGTTGAATAAGTGGAAATCTTGTGACTGTGCTTCATGCATATAGAGCATGGTAAACCCTTTGTTGAAGATGTGGAAATCTTGTGACTGTGCTTCATGCATATAGAGCATGGTAAACCCTTTGTTGAAGATGTGGAAATCTTGTGACTGTGCTTCATGCACATAGAGCTTGATAGACCTTTTGCTGAAAATGTGGAAATCTTGCATGTGTTTTGAACTTTAAATCTTTGATACAAACTATTCTGTTTTGCTAATATTGTTTGTCTTTTGTATCTTCTTAAAAATGAATAAAAAGATATTTGATAAAAAAAAGTTCTTTCAGTCAGAATCCCAGAACCAAATTAACCAAAGTTGATAACAGTAGTTTCCACTGACTCTGTCATACAGTTAGGCCTACTCTTTGCTGTTGTACATGTATAACACTTATACAGCGATACAAAACGTCTGCAGGCCCCAGATGACAAATTTTGGGGAAAAAAATGCGCGGTAGAAGCATCACATGGGGGACTTTATGACATGACACGGGGAAAATAAAAGGCTGAGCTTATTATTGAATAAACCAGCGGGGCGATACAATTATAGGGTTGGTCAGGCTGGCTGGCTGGGTGAGGTGCAAGAAGCGGGAAGGGGGATGCATTGAGGTGACAGCTGTGGCTTATGGATTGGGAGGACAACTTGATATGTCTCTATATATATGACTGTCTCTGCTGACTGTTGCAATATGGTTGCAGGAAGGTGTCATTACTACTGGGGTGTGGGCGTGAAGCCACCCTGAACTTGGTTACCTTGAGCTAGTTGAATTGCAAATAGTGCAGTGATGTCATTCGCATAATTTGTATGGTTATGGTGATGGTGATGAAATTGATGATGGTGGTCTTGATGGTGATACACTATTGTCACTTTATCATTATTATGTCATTTTATATTGTTGTTGTCATCACCATCATCATTATCACCCCACCTCCACACTTATCTGTACTGCCACTACATCATAATCATCATTGTCATCATCATCATCATCATCATCTCATCATCTTCATCCTGCCCCTCCTCCTCCTCCTCATCATCATCATCATCATCACCACCATCATAACTATCTTCAATATCTGTAATGTAAATGAAGATGATAATAAGGATTATGGTGATAATGATAATAATAATGATGACAATGATGATGATGATGTAGTGGTGTAATGTAACTGCATATAATGTCAGAAACCCTCGTAAAGCCCAAAAATGTTTCCTTGCTTTCATGAATAAACTACAAGAACAAAGCACTTTGTTTCACAATCACGATAAGATGGAAAGAGCGTCAGCCAGGGATGTGGCTCCAGGGAATTGAAAACAATATACACTACACAGAGTCACAGATACAGGAGAAAAGACAGGTCAGGAAGGACAAACGAGGAGAGAGGGTGGGAGTGAGTAAGGAGAGAGAGTAGAGAGAGAGAGAGAGAGAGAGAGAGGAGAGAGAGAGAGAGAGAGAGAGAGAGAGAGAGAGAGAGAGAGAGAGAGAGAGAAAGAGAGAGAGAGAGAGGAAAAAAGAGAGAAGAGGGGTTAGAGAAAGAAGCAAAAAACACACAAAACAACAAACACAAAAAAGACAAAAGAAAACAAAACAGAAACAAAAACAAAACATATACTTGAGTACCTAGAATGTTTTAAACAAATATTTTTAAAAAAAAATATTGCACTTTAAAGAATTTTGTTGCAAGGCGAATTTTGAATACTCTGTGATATTGCAATACATGTGATACCTATTTATTTATTGAGAAACAGTGGTTAGAATAGAGAAAAATTTTACTGTGGAAACATTGAAGTTAATGTATACTGATTGATAGAGATGGCTGCTGTCTAGACAGCCAAGTTACAAAGAAGCCAAGTTTAATTCAATGGGGAAGAAAAGTTCTAGTCTGACCCAATAACCATTATGTCTGAAGGGTGGTGGTTGGGGGGGGGGGGGTGTTGTTTACTGTAGGGCACGTCAGCTTTGGTTGGAAAAATTGATAGCTCGCATCATTGACATGACATTCTCTCCCCAAAGAGAGCAATTTGAATTCCACAGGGGAAATCTATTTTGACATAAATTTGCTGGCCTGCACAGTTGATATATCCCCTGTGTGTTGGGTTCAGCCTGAGCCTGCAACTTAGTGCTGCCCATTGTCTCTCTATGGTTATAATGCAAATTATACTGGTGGTGTCTGCTTATTGTAGGGGACAGAGTATAAGAATCATTTCCCTTCACTTCCAAGACCTATCCTCACATAGAAAATTGCATAGACACATACAGTCTTTCTGATCTTTTTTTTTTTTCAAATCAAATAATGCATACACACAGAACTTTCAACTCCATGTACAATTTCTCTTGAAGTTGAAGAAATATTCCAAAATCCACGTTTTATTGTGAAGAAAGGAAATTGGGTGGTGGTGGTGGTTTGTGATTGGCTTTTTAAAAAAGTTTTTTTTTTTCTTTTTCTGTTACATTGTCTCTGTAAAGTGTTCCACACTCTGTTGTGTATTTTTACTTCTGTTGTTTTTCTTTTGATTTAATAATTATTGGTTATGTGTTAAGCCACAATAGATCATTTGGTAAGACTGGGTGGAAAGACAGTGGGTTTGATCAGAGACCCAGTCACTCACTCAGTTGGTTAGCTCCCTCACCCTGTCCACCAGCTGTAAAAACTTAACCTTTTGACTCCCTTACCCTGTCTGTAGGAAGGTGGTGGATAGGGAGAGGGAGTCAAAGAGTTTTAAGTTTTTGCTTTGCTAGCATGGTTGACAGTGCAGGATGCTGGTGGACAGGGTGCGGGAGTCAAAGACTTAGCACCATGCTGACAACGTAGAGGTCATGTGTTGGGTACTCCCCCACCCCTCTTGTAGGCATGACTTTTAGTGTACTGATTGACCTGCTTGACATTTAGTGTATTGATTGACCTGCTTGACATTTAGTGTACTGATTGACCTGCTTGACATTTAGTGTATTGATTGACCTTTTGCCTAATGTACTCTGCACTCCCCTCCTTCCCCTGGGGATGCCAGATGTCTTAGGTTTGATTGCTTGTTGGACAGAGACATTTCTCCCTGACTGACAGGTTTCTCCCTCCTCCGCCAGGTCTTGAGTGGTGATCATGGTGTTTGTCTTTCGGGTGTGACAGTCAGAACAAAATCCTATTCAGCGCATGATGAGCATTGCAGCAAAGAATGCGTTCATGGCAAAATTCTGAACAAAACTTCCAATCTCGTAGGTAAAAAAAAAAAAAGCAGAAGCAGACAACAGAGAGAAAGAGAGAGAGTCTGGGTTATAGTATACACAGTCAGTTTTTTGTGTGTGTGTGTGGAAAAAAGAGGGAAAGCAAAATAGAGAATCAAAAAGTATGGACTGTGTAGAAACTCAAGACATCAGCACATAGGTCTTTGCGTAAGCTTGTGGGGTGTGCCATGGTTGGTTTGTATGATAATTTTTGGCCAACAGAGGGGTTTGCTGGTTTTTGTAATAAAGCCATGGACTTGAGATTTGTTTATTCGAGTTCAGTTGAGCTTGCAGCATTGAAACACTGGCTTGTTCACTGCCTGTCATTCTGGTAATGTCAGCCTAGTGTTACCTGTTTCCTCCCCCCTCCTACCCCCCCCCCTCCCCCAAACATCTATATCAAGACCTTGCTTGTTTGCCAGTGCATAGTGTTTTTGCGCAGGCTCTGTGAGTGTGAGCACAGATTGCAGATTGGGTGGAGCGCATATGGAATTGTGTTTGTGCGATGAATCCCTCTTGAATAATCTCCATCTTGAAACTGTAGGTGTAATTTGGATCCTTCTAACACGTGGCATTTGTGGTGTCAGTGTGTGTGGATACATCTGGTCATTGAAAGCCCATTCAGAGAAATCTGAAACAGAAACTGGTAAGGAAGCAAGAAACCATTAGAGTGTTACAGGGAGAGAGTATCAGAAAATGACTGTTTAGCTGTAATCATTCACTCACCAGAACTGAATTACATTCACCCGTCAACATCCATCAAATTTGATGGAAACTGTCACAGCAGAGGTCACAAAATTCTCCTCCATTGACTCCGGTCTTGACTTTTCTGTGCTACTTTGTAGACCTTAAAACCACTGATGTTGTCCATAGAGGAGGTATAAGCGGGCCCCAGTAGCTCATTTGGTGTGAGCATTGGATTCACATGCTGATGGTTGTGGGTTCGAATCCCGGGTGCGCTACATTAAAACTGGCCATCTTACTGTTCCATCTTAACATCATTGTTGTTCTGGGGGTGTCAGTATAGGATTAGGTAAGTTCCCCTTCCCCCACTTCCCTGGGATGGTTATCCCCGTCGGCCATATCACCTGAGGTGGGTGTCGACATAAAAACAACCAAATCAATCAGTCAATAGAGGATGTGCGTGGTCTGTCCGGGTTTCTTTTAGCTTCAACTTTTCCCTGCAAAACTGTCACCATTTGGGCCATGGTGGTGCTGCGGATTGCGTGGCCAATGCACTTAATTTTTCTTTTGTTGATTTCTGCCAACAGTATGATCTGATGAGAAATTCCGCTGTGAAATTTTTTTAACTTTATATACACCAAATTAGAGATCGTAAGTTATCTGGCTATTTTAGCTGTCTGTCAGGGATATGAAGAAAAGTCATTTTTAAATATTATGTTCTTAAAATTTTAAATGTTATGTTCTTAGATTTAAAAAAGAGATTGTTTTGTCTGGGTTTTTTTTTGTCACATGATGTATTTTCTGTTTATTTTTTAAAAGTATCAAAATTTATATGCATAGATGAAATAACAGGTAATAACAGGTATTGTTTATGTTTGCAGACAAAGGACTGGACCTTGGAGAGCAGATTATTCCATTTAAATCGATTTTTGATCCTGCTGGTGCCTACACAAGCACAAGCACCAGAGGAAAATTCTGGTTGCCAAAACAGTGTGTACTGGTGAAAATTACAGGCTTTGAGCGGCAGGAACTCAAAGTACTCAACCCAAACCTGTGAGTGTGTATATATACATGTTTGTGCTTTGGTGTGTGTGTGTGTGTGTGTGTGTGTGTGTGTGTGTGTGTGTGTGTGTGTGTGTGTGTGTGTGTGTGTGTGTGTTTCGTGTGTACGTGTGTTGTGTGTGTGTGTGTGTGTGTGTGTGTTTGTGTACGTGTGTGTGTTCGTGTGTATGTGTGTTGTGTGTGTGTGTGTGTGTGTGTGTGTGTGTGTGTGTGTGTGTGTGTGTGTGTGTGTGTGTGTGTGTGTGTGTGTAGTTTTTTGTTTGTTTTGTTTATGAATTGCTGTGCATATGCTGCAATACAGAAACCATGGGAAATGATTATTTAAAACTAAAGAACATGTTCAGCCACAGTGAGTTCAGAAACTACACTTCAGACCAGCGGCAAGTCAGCATCCCATGCCACCAACATAAAGAAGATGGTCTGAAGTGCACTTTCTGAACTTACTGTGGCTGAACATGTTCCTGGTGTGAGCTTAACTGTTTACAGGTCAAGGGAAAGTTGACAAAACCACCCCAGTTGTTATTGTAATACTAAGGATCAGCTTAAGTGTACTGAAGGGTTGTGGTTTGGAAAAGAGCTTTTCAGTAAGGTACCAGATATATTTACCAGATATATATATATGTGTGTGTGTATGTGTGTGTGTGTGTATGTGTGTAGGGGTATGTGTGTGTGTGTGTGCGTGTGCGTGTGTGTGCGGTGTGTGTGTGTGTGGTGTGTGTGTGTGTGTGTGTGTGTGTGTGTGTGTGTGTAGAGGTATGTGTGTGTGTGTGTGTGTGTGTGTGTGTGTGTGTGTGTGTGTGTCTATCTGTCTCTGTGTCTGTGTCTGTGTGTGTCTGTGTCTGTGTGTGACAGTCTTTTGTAGAATGTTAAAGAAAAAAACACCTTAAGTATTAGATGGATTATAGAAAATCTACAGACCATGTCAACAGAAAAAAAAAAACAAAAAAACTTTTTTAAAAGCCAATCACAAACCACCACCACCACCAGATAATGTGCAGATTGTGGGTGAGGTCAGGAACACTGGTGAAAGTTAAAAAAAAACTAAAACAAGAAAAGCTCTGTGTGTGTGTGTGTGTACATATATGTGTATATATATATATATATATATATATATATATATATATATATATATATATATATATATATATATAGATAGATAGATAGATAGATAGATAGATAGATATCTTATGTATATATACTGTTCAAAAAAAGAAACGCATAGTTGATACTTGCAAATTTAATATCATAAATGAGAAAGGTATAGAAAATCAAATAATGCGAATTCCATTTTGAAAGTTGGCATGGACAGAGCATAAAGGCTGTGCAGTTCATTTCGGTCATGACAGCAATTGGTCAGTCCATAGGCGCGAACACAGAGACGATCGGATCAGTAGGGGGTATGACCACCTTGAGCATCAACAAGTGCCTGGCACCTCCTCAGCATAGAGTGGATCAGACGTTGGATGTATTGCTGAGGAATGGCTTCCCACTCCTCCTGTATCGCCTGCAGCAGTTCGGCATGAGTCGCCGGCGCTTCCTCTCGACTGCGCACGCGCCTGTCCAGATTATCCCAAAGGTGTTCGATTGGGTTCATGTCTGGTGACACGGCTGGCCAGGGAAGCACGCGAACGTGGTTGTCATTGAGGAACTGGGTGGTGACGCGTGCCGTGTGAGGACGAGCGTTATCCTGTTGAAACACGGCGTCAGGGTCGGCCAGAAGAGGAAGGACGTGTGGGCGCAGAATCTCCTCCACGTAGCGCACGGCGTTCAGGCGCCCTGGGACGTGCACCAGGCGACTCCTCCCAGCAAGGCTGATCGCTCCCCATACCATGACGCCTCCACCACCATGTGGAGGTGCCTCATCCACACAGTTCGGCACGTAGCGTTCATTCACTCTTCGGTACACCCGTCTCCGGTTGTCATGTCGCCGGAGTAAGAAGTGAGACTCGTCGCTGAACCAAACGTGCCTCCAGTGATTCCTAACGGTCCACCGACGATTCTGGTTGCCCCACTGCAATCGGTCCAGGCGATGGCGGCGAGTGAGGACAGCTCCTCTGTAAGGCCTGCATGCCCTCAAACCAGCGTTATGCAGGCGGTTCCGCACTGTCTGGTCGGAAATTCGGCGGGGCCCGGGGAGTTCATGGACAGTAGAGGAGGCCGCCAAGAACCGATTCCGCAGGTGGCGCACCCGTATGTGGCGGTCCTGGCGAACAGTTGTTGCCCTTGGTCTGCCTGCTCGTGGCCGGTCAGCGATGGAGCCTGTGGCGTGAAACCTGGCCCACAGCCTGCTGATGGTGCTCTGCGACACGTGGAAATGCCTGGCAACGGCGCTCTGGCTCTGGCCTCCTTGTAGGAGTCCCAACGCGTTTTGGCGGTCCTCTCGGCTCAGGGGGGCCATTCTTCTGGGCAGACTTTAGACCTGATTTGGAGAGGAAAGTCTTTTCGCTTTTATGGGATTTGGAGGACATGGTGTGAACTCAATGTTCACTACGTTTCACGAGATTTCATCCACGCACGGCGAGTGTGCAACCGAAAATTGCTGTTTGGGCATTTCAGCCACTCCAAGCGCATGCGTCACGAACAGCACGGGAATTTAACGACGGACACGAGGCCGAAAATCGGGTGAACACTTTCGGCAGTTTAGTGGATATCCACACACTCATACTTGGACCGGAACTCAATATTTATAACTATGCGTTTCTTTTTTTGAACAGTATATATATATATGTGTGTGTGTGTGTGTGTGTGTGTGTGTGTGTGTGTGTCTGTCTGTCTGTCTGTCTGTCTGTCTCTGTGTCTGTGTCTGTGTGTGTCTGTGTCTGTGTGTAACACTCTTTTGTAGAATGTTAAAGAAAAAAACACCTTAACACAGATGGATATAGAAAATCTACAGACCATGTCAACTCAATCACATTCTGTAAAAATCCAACCTTACCCCAGACCTCTAACTGTTACCAGAGACTGAGAGAGTGAGGAGGTGACTTCCCATTTAAAGCTCTCGGTGTTTATAACAACAATGGTAAAGGTTGAACTAACCATTCCAGTGGCTCTGTCTGTAATTCTAAGGATCAAGTCAAGTGTATCAGAGGGTAAATGTTAGGGAAGGAGTTTTCAGAGCCAGGTAGGCAAACTCCTTATCAAAACAGCTGATATAGATTATGGCTTACTTTGGTAAGAATTCAGGACTTAGGTCAGAAAGACTGTTGAGAGAGTTAATCTAAACAATGTGTGTGTGTGTGTGTGTGTGTAGGGGTATGTGTGTGTGTGTGTATGTGTAGGGGTATATGTGTGTGTGTGTGTGTGTGTGTAGGGGTGTGTGTGTGTGTGTGTGTGTGTGCATGTGTGTGTAGGTGTGTGTGTGTGTGTGTGTGTGTGTTTTGTGTGTGTGTGTGTGTGTGTATGTAGGGGTATGTGTGTGTGTGTGTGTGTGTGTGTGTGTGTGTAGAGTGTGTGTGTGTGTGTGTGTGTGTGTGTGTGTGTGTGTGGTTGTGTGTGTGTGTGTGGTGTGTGTAATTCTGGGGATGCCTTATAATAAAAACTGGAAAGAAAAATGTTATTGAAAACTACAGAGCACATGTTGTTTACAGTCTAAACTATAATTATGAGAAACCAGCAACTGTTATCTTGTCCCAGCTGCGCCCAGCCACTAACTATTGTTTACGAAGCTGACCTCAGCTGGCCCAAGTGTGAATTTATCTGTGAATGATAAAGCTGAAGAACAGGTTGAGCAGACTACCAGTTGTAATAGACTCCTTGAAATCTAGCTAAGTGTACTGATACTAGTGATAGGACTGTGACAAGGAAAAGAGCTGTTTGAATGAGATCATCAAACCCTCTGTTAGATGATCAAGTAGGTCCTAGAGATTTGAATATCATCAAACCCTCTGTTAGATGATCAAGTAGGTCCTAGAGATTTGAATATCATCAAACCCTCTGTTAGATAATCAAGTAGATCCTAGAGATTTGAATATCATCAAACCCTTGTTAGATGATCAAGTAGGTCCTAGAGATTATGCGTGACCAATATTTAAGGCTGAGAGGTCAAGAGGTCAGGAATACTGTTGAGAGAGTGTAATCTTAAAATAATAAAACGAAACAAATCAACTACAACAAAAATCAGGAAAACACTCTGTGTGTGTGTGTGTTTGTGTGTGTGTGTGTTGTTTGTGTGTGTGTGTGTGTGTGTGTGTGTGTGTGTGTGTGTGTGTGTGTGTGTGTGTGTGTGTGTGTGTGTGCTTTAACTCAAAATTGGAAAAAAATTACTGAATACATTGGGGTATGTTCAACTGCCCAAACTGCAGTTTCAGCCAACTACAAATGGCAGTATTACCCCAAGCTATTGACTATCTAGTACATGTGTTATCCAAAAATCTTACCTGAACTGAAGTGTTGATTTATATATGTGAGTAAGAGTTAAAACTAAGAAAGGCTGACTAACCATTCTGGTTGTGGTTTTCTTGTCTTGAGGAGCACAAGCCAAGTCATGTACAAGACTGGGAGCACTAAGGTTAAGAGACTAGTTTCATGATCAATTAGCCAAATTCCCAGTCAAAACAACAGGTATGAACTGTGCTCGATCAAGAAGTTGGGCTAAAATGTCAGGAGGACTTGAGTGACTGAACAGTGAACATGTGATCTAAAGAAAAAATCATAAGGACTGTTGATTTTTACATGCAGTGCTAAGGTTTCGCTTAAAAGGTGGGTAAACAGACTAAAAGGCTGTTCAGCGAAGTTGTAATGTGCTTGTGTGCTGACAGTTTAAGGTCGTTCCTGACATTGGTCTATGAAGATCAATACTAATACGCACACATGCACTTTCTGTCGCTGTTTACAATCTCTCTTTCTCTCCAGTGTTGTTTCTTTAAGTACGTAAATAAATATCATGTTTGTGTGTGTCAGCCATTAATTGAAGTGTGTTATTGTTTTACTTTGACACAGACTGTGGTTTAGTTTTTGTCTGGTGTCCGTTTTCATTTCTATTATTTTTTGCTTCCGGATCTTTTTGTCTAAAAATTCGCTTCCCCTCTACGTCATTGTCTCCATATCATTCCGTCTTCATAGTCCCAATTTAAAAAAAAAAAGGAAACCAACAAACGAACAAATGAACAAACAAACAACAACAAACAAACAACACTTACTTCCCAAGACTGTGCATGCTACTGGCCAGTGAGGGAGGAGAGGTGGTTGACACCCCTGATCCTGCAGGAGAAGCTGTACAGGTCTGTGGATGTGCTACTGTAGACCATGTATTTCATCCTCTAGACTTAACTTAAAAGTGTGATGGTGAATGAGAAAACAAAAACCCAACAGACTTGTTCTCTCCTCCTGTATGTGGAAGAAAATTGAGAAGCAGCGTTTGTAGTTCTGCATTCTCAAGGGAAAAAAGAGTAGTATGATTTAAAGAAGTAAAAATGAAATTAATGATCTTGAAAAGATCGTTTGGTTAACGTTGCTAACAACGAGTTACAGAGATTGCATTACTTAACAGTCTCTGTTAAATCTTGCTGTAACATGCTGTTTTTACTTTGCTAGCATGGTTGACAATGCAGGATGCTGGTAGACAGGTTGCGGTTAGCAGTCAAACACCATTTGACAGCATGCCGGAGAATGTACAAACAATAACAAGCAGAAGAAGAAGAAAGAAGAATATGATGACAAAGGAAAAGAAGAAAGCGTTAATGAGTATTAGTAGTAATAGCTGTTCATATCTTGAATGTTAAGATTGAGTCCAAGTATACAAATTCTTTTTGGAAACTTTCCGACATAGACAGTTTAATGTGCATACAATACTTTCATGACCAACATAAATGACAACACAAAGGTGCAGTGTGAAGGAAAAGTGCAGCTGTCAAATTAGATTGCTTAGCTTATTGATTTTTGAATCAGCTTTTGTTCCATTGTTTTGTTATTGTTGCTGTACCACTGCTGTTATTGTTGCTGTTAGTGTTACAATTGCTGTTATTGTTGCTATTATTGTTGCAGTTACCATTGCTGTTATTGTTGCTGTTAGTGTTACAATTGCTGTTATTGTTGCTATTATTGTTGCAGTTACCATTGCTGTTATTGTTGCTGTTACCAGTGCTGTTATTGTTACTATTACCACAGCTGTGTCTCTGCCGTTCTATTTGTCATTGATATTTCTCAGTTTTATTGTCTTCCATAACAAGCAATTTTAGGTAATTTAGGCCTGTTTTTATGTCTGTTTTAATGTCCAGATTTGTAAGTAGGTATGTTTTTTAAATCCTGTGTGTGATAAATTGGAGAGAGTGGTTAACTCTAGCGGCTTCTCCCTAGATTATGTGCGTGAATGCATTGATATGTGTACTTAATTTTCTTTTCCTTCTTTTTCCACCTGTTGAAGTGTTGTGTATATTTTGAAATGGTTATAGCCCTGACATGGCTCTACGCAGTCGGCTGGGCTTTAAACAACAATAACAGTAACAGTCACCAGGGAGGAAAAAAAAATCCTATGAAAACAGCCGGTGACACATCCCTAAACATTGAAGGGAAGAAATTGCCCCCATTGGGACCAAAACGCAGGCACAACAGAAACGACAGTTTCACGGTTCATTGGTGTTTATTGTCCACATGTCACCCATGGATGGTTTGGCTGTGTGTTGCCTCCTACACCTGTTCCTTTTGATCTGTTGTTCTCTGTGGGCTTCTGCCTTTGGTCTTTTCACATTTGTAGTTGCCAAAATTCTGTCACAACCATTAGAGTACTGACACCCTCCCCCCCCCCCCCCCCCTGTGGGGATGGTTGCTGGGGGCTCTTTCAGTATAAATAGTATCTCCTTCACCCCCCCCCCCCCCACCTTCTGAAAATTCTGTGCTAGAAATTTCCTTTTCTGTCACTCTCTTTGTTCTTACCTTGTTTCTTTGATTTCTGTCCTTTCTTATCATTTTCTGCCTTAATGGTCCATTCACCTGTATGTGTTTGATCAGGTCTCACGTATATTCTCTTGGGATTGATAATTGGGTACATGTGTTGAGTGTATTTTTGGCCCTAGGGAAATGAGATAGGCAGAAACAATTTAAGGTAATTTCTGCCCGTTTTTATATATTAGTGTCCTTAGTTATGTTTAATTTATATTTAGGTATGTTTTTTTAAATCCCCTGTATGATAAATTGGAGGGAGTGGTCAACGCCTAGGTATCTCCTTAGATTATGTGCGCAAATGATTTGATATGTGCACTTTATTTTCTTTTCTCTTTTTGTTTTTCCTGTAGAAGTATTATATGTTTTGAAACGGTTATAGCTGTGATGGACTAAAGATACAGAGCCTTGGACTAAGGATATAGGGCCTTGGACTAAAGATATAGGGCCTTGGACTAAAGATACAAAGCCTTGGACTAAAGACAGAGCCTTGGACTAAAGATATAGGGCCTGGACTAATTTTTTCTATACCTACCAAAGTTTTTTCAATGAGTATTGCCCTTTTTGTCCATTGTTAAAAGTCCTGACCAAGGCATCTGACTCTTATGATGTGCTTTTTTAACCGTACATATTTAGATTTAGTCATTATCTTTGATATTGTTTCGACAAAGAGGGAGGAGGAGAGAGATGAGTGGAGGAGAGGGTGAGAGAGGAGTGAAAGAGAGAGTGAGAGAGAGTAGAGAGATAATGGTATGTGTATAATGTGTTTATGCGTTCTTGGGGCTATATGTATTTTAATGCGAATGCCAAAACAATTCCCATGTGATGCTTTGGGCTAAATAAAATTCTTGTATCTTGTATATAGGGCCTTGGACTAAAGATACAGAGCCTTGGCTAAGGATACAGAGCCTTGGACTAAAGATATAGGGCCTTGGACTAAAGATATAGGGCCTTGGACTAAAGATACAAAGCCTTGGGCTAAAGATACAGAGCCTTGGACTAAAGATATAGGGCCTTGGACTAAAGATATAGGGCCTTGGACTAAAGATACAAAGCCTTGGGCTAAGGATACAGAGCCTTGGACTGAAGATATAGAGTCTTGAACTAAAGATATAGTCTTGGACCAAAGATATAGGGCCTTGGACTAAAGATATAGAGCCTTGGACCAAAGATATAGAGCCTTGGACTAAAGATATAGAGTCTTGGACCAAAGATATAGAGCCGTGGACTAAAGATACAGGACCTTGGACGAAAGCCACAGAGCCTTGGACCAAAGATATAAGGCCTTGGACTAAAGATATAGAGCCTTGGACCAAAGATATAAAGCCTTGGACTAAAGATACAGGACCTTGGACGAAAGCCACAGAGCCTTGGACCAAAGATATAGAGCCTTGGACCAAAGATATAGAGCCTTGGACCAAAGATATAAAGCCTTGGACTAAAGATATGGAGCTTTGGACTAAAGACAGAACCTTGGACTAAAGATATAGAATTTTGGACTAAAGATATAGGGCGTTGGACTAAAGATATAAGGCCTTGGACTAAAGATATAGGGCATTGGACTAAAGATATAAGGCCTGGACTAAAGATATAGGGCATTGGACTAAAGATATAAGGCCTTGGACTAAAGATACAGAGCATTGGACTGAAGATATAGAATCAGAAAAGATTTGAATCTCTATCTTGAGTCCACAGCAACAATAAATGAACCCTTTGACTCCCGCACACTGTCCACCAGCATCCTGCATTGTCAACCATACTAACAAAGCAAAAATTGAATCCTTTGACTGCCTCATCCTATCCACCAGCTTCCTGCAGGAAGCTGGTGGCTAGGGTGAGGGAGTCTAAGGGTTAAGTTTTTGCTGTTGGTTGATAGTGTGCGGAAGTCAAAGAGTTACAATATGATCTGTTTGCTGCCCATCTTAATGCGCCAGTCATTCTGGTAATGTCAGCTTAGTGTTTCACAGGTCCTGTTACACCACCTCCTCCCTTCCCATCCATATCAAGGCCTTATCGGGTCATGGGGTTTTTGTTTAAGCTCAAGGAGTTTGCCAGACAACTGATGGCAGATTGGGTGGGGTGCATATGGAATTTTCCGAGTGCGATGAATCCATATTGAATGAACACTGAACACTAAACTCTTGTAGACATGCATGCATACATGTACAATCACCCACATGCATACCCAGAAACAGAGAGAGAGAGAGGGGGGGAGAGAGAGAGAGGGGGGGGGGAGAGAGAGAGAGAAGGGGGACTTGGTAGATGGTGTCATGGAAATGTCAGGAGAGAGAGAGAGAGTGAGAGAGAGAGAGAGGGGGGGGGGCTTAGTAGATGGTGTCATGGAAATGTCGAGAGAGAGAGAGAGAGAGAAGGGGGGAGGCTTGGTAGATGATGTCATGGAAATGTCAAGAGAGAGAGAGAGAGAGAGAGAGAAAGAGAGAGAGAGAGAGAGAAGGGGGGAGGCTTGGTAGATGGTGTCATGGAAATGTCAGAAGAGAAAGAACTGAATTCCACCAAAGTGACCTGGCGGCAGTGCAGGATGGAAGGCCGTGTAGTGGCTTGACATTATTGGTACCTGTGGATTGCCTGGTACTGGGACCTGGCTGAAAGAACTTCAGTTTGATAGTACTGTGAGGAGCTGAAATAAACAGCATGGGGTCAAATGCCGTGAAAGCAGAGTAGAAAATGATACAGAAAAACAACATCCACAAAAAGTGGCCATTCATGCATAAACTGGCTGTGTTTGTGGCTGTGAGGAAAACGTGGAATCAGCCGTGCGTTAGTTCTAGGGTCACATTCGATGAAGAAAACATTATTAACCCTTTGACTCTCTTGTCCTGTCCATCAGCAGCAT
>CM060311.1:8440446-8545446 GCA_030674185.1 Monoplex corrugatus | reverse complement strand
ATAACACCTTCAGAATGATTGGAGCATGAAGATGGACAATAAGCGAAGATGGACAGTAAACAAACCAGTTTTGATGGACGGTAAACAAACCAGTTTTTATATTGTAGGCTGGGATTGAACCCAAGATATCAGGTCTTGAACGCATGGTTCTGCCAGTAGAGCCAGATAGTCGGCGTGAAATCCGTCTCTTTGTATCTCTGTCAATACTCTCTTTCATTACATTAACTCTAAGGAAAATGTGATGTAGTCTGTGTGAAATCCATCTCTTTGTATCTCTGTCAATACTCTCTTTCATTACATTAACTCTAAGGAAAATGTGATGTAGTCTGCGTGAAATCCATCTCTTTGTATCTCTGTCAATACTCTCTTTCATGACATTAGCTCTAAGGAAAATGTGATGTAGTCTGTGTGAAATCCATCTCTTTGTATCTCTGTCAATACTCTCTTTCATTACATTAGCTCTAAGGAAAATGTGATGTAGTCTGCGTGAAATCCATCTCTTTGTATCTCTGTCAATACTCTCTTTCATTACATTAGCTCTAAGGAAAATGTGATGTAGTCTGTGTGAAATCTGTCTCTTTGTATCTCTGTCAATACTCTCTTTCGTTGCATTAGCTCTAAGAAAAATGTGATGCATATTGTGGCAATTTGAGGTGCTATAGGCCACATGGTATGTATGGTTTGTGTGCTTAGTTATGTTTTGTGTGTTTGTTGTATTGTTTTTTAATCCCCCTGGTGATAAATTCAGTGGAATGGCCAACACCAGAGGCATATCTTTAGATTATTTGTGTGAATACAGTGGTAAGTGTACTTAATTTTCTTCTCCAGATTTTCTGTTCTCCAGAGCCATTAATGTGTTCAGATGTGTGTGATATGTTTGAGGTGGTTGTAGCCTGGATTTGGCTCTGAGCATTAGCTGGTCTTTAACCCTTTGACTCCCGCACCATATCTACCAATTGTAAAAACTTAAAACTCTGACTACCTCACCCTATCCACCAGCTTCCTGCATAAAGCTGGCGGACTGGGTGAAAGTTTCAAAGGGTTAAGATTTTGCTTTGCTAGCACGTCTGATAGTGCAAAATGCTGGTGGACAGGGTGCGGGAGTCAAAGGGTTAAATACTACCACTGCTAATTGAAATCTTAAAGAATATAAAAAAATCTTGTGGTTTAAAGTTTTCAGGCTCATAAACTCAAGCAGTATGAAAAATCTGAAGTTTTTGTGAGTACTACTTTTTTGTGGATTTGTTCTCAGCTGGTGTTCCAGTCCTGTAGTGTAGTATGTGTATGTGAATCATTTTATGATTTTTAACTCATGTCTGTATTACATTCCTATGCTCCAGAATTACATTTGTATGTTCCTTCTGGAGCGTGTCTTGTGTCACTTGCCTGAGTCTGCTCTGTAAACTAAAACATAGTAGAACTAAAATGTTATCTCCTCATTAACAACCGCCTCCCCCCATCTTTATTTCTCCCCAGTCAGGTCATAACCTTAGAAAAGCAAGGCTCTGAATACGCTTTTTTGTCAAGAAATAAAAGTATAGTTAACTATGTTGTTATCAACAAAGGAATTTCTGACAGAACGAATACAGGATCCCCTTTTTTTTTACTTTCATTGATTTTCAACAGAGAATTATTACTGTTTAGTTGAGTGTTTCTGAATTCATGACCCGGACTAAGAGATTAGAATCTTTGAGGTTTAGTTAAGTACTTGTGCACCCATGACACGGACTAAGAGATTAGAATCATTAATGTTTAGTTAAGTGCTTCTATACTTATGAACCGGACTAAGATTTTTTTAAAACTCATACTCGTTGGAATAAATGAAACAGATAGACACAGACAGACAGACAGACAGATAGACAGACACATATACACACACACTCACATATGTACACACACACACACACAACACACACACACACACACACACACACACACACACACACACACACACACACACACACACACACACACACACGAGAGAGAGACAGACAGACAGACAGACAGACAAACAGACAATGGTGGTTTGTGAATTTGAAAAAAATACACACACTTTTGGACAGTGAGTGAGTGAGAGAGAGCACAAGAGAGAGAGAGATTGAATGTGTGTGTGTGTGTGTGTGTGTGTGTGTGTGTGTGTGTGTGTGTGTGTGTGTGTGTGTGTGTGTGTGTGTGTTCACAGACATATGAATGTGTATATGTAAGGATATGCAGTGTAGTTCAGAGATGGCAGTCTCGTACATGAAGCAGGCCAAAGATATGCGCTTCACTGCCTATCATTATCTGCAGAAGCGTTACTCAACTATTTCTTATGTCTTGAAGCTTACATTGTACCAGACATCCAACATAGACATACCAAACATCAAATGTGATATCATCATCATCATCATCATCATCATCAGTCCCATAGTCTGGTTGACCGTTGGGGCACCACTGAAGATTTTGCAACCAACTTCCTCCACTTCTCACGGTCCTCAGCTTTCCGCAGAATGATGTTCCATTCAAGGCCAGTCCACTCTCTGATACTGTCTTCCCATCTTTTTCTCTGTCTGCCTCTTTGTCTCCCTCCCAGAACTGTTCCCTGCAAGACGGTCTTGGCCAGTCCAGATGATCGTGTGACGTGCCCGTACCACCTCAGTTTGCGTCTTTTTACTGAAGTCAGGAGGTCTTCATACGGCCCGATGGCGTTTTCGATTCGGGTTTTCACTTCCTTATTGGTTATATGATCTTTGTACGAGATACCCAGGAGTTTGTGGAAGCATCTCATCTCCATTGCCTGTATCCTTCTTTCAATGTCTGCTGTTATGGTCCATGTTTCACATGCATACAAAAATATTGACATGACAAGGGAACGCATCAGTCTAATCTTATGTGTGTGTGTGTGTGTGTGTGTGTGTGTGTGCGCGCGCGCACGTGTGTGTGCCTGCATGCGTATGTGTCTGTTTCAGGGCTTAGATTTGATTTTATCAAGATTTTGCGCTATATAAATATTGTAATTATTAATTATTATTATCTTGGAGCCGATAGCGATATTCTTGTCGTTCCAGATGACTTTTAGTTTGGTCATTGCAGCTGTGGTCTGGGCAATTCTGGAAAGTACTTCGGGTTGTGATCCTTCATCTGATACTATAGCTCCCAGATATTTAAATCTATGGACGGTCTCAAGTTTCTTGTTGTCTATGGTAATGTCAGTGCTGATGCCATTGGTATTATTTGTCATCAACTGGGTTTTCTCTGCACTGATCTGCATGCCATATGCTGTGGAGGCCTCATCAAGATGTTTTATCAAGCTGACCAGCTCTTGCTCTTGCCTAGCTAGTCCGTCAATATCGTTAGCAAAACGCAAGTTTGTGATTGTTCTACCTCCGATGCTGACTGTTCCCTCGTGGTCTTCAAGTGCGTCAGCCATTATTCTCTCTAAGAAGATGTTAAAGAGAGTGGGAGAGAGCAGGCATCCTTGGCGTACTCCAGCTGTGGTTCGGAACCATTCTCCTATGTTGTTGTCATGGTAGACTGCACTGTCGCCTTTTCGTAGAGGCATTCTATGGTTCTGATCAGGTTGGCATTGATGTTGTACAGCCTCATGGTTGCCCACAAGGCTGCGTGCCAAACTCTGTCGAATGCCTTCGTGAAGTCCATGAAGATGTGGTAAAGGCCTTGCTGGTGTTGCAGGTATTTCTCACAGAGCAATCTGAGGTTGAAAATTTGCTCTTTGGTACTTCTTCCTGGTCTGAAACCTGCCTGCTCTTCTTTTATTATCTCCTCAGCTTGTGGCTTCAGTCTACTCAGAAGGATTTTTAGCATGACCTTACTTGGATGGCTGATCAGGCTGATGGTACGGTAGTTTTGGCATAGTTGTAGGTTGCCTTTCTTTGGGAGAGTGATGATCAGGGACTGGGTCCAAGGTGTTGGCCACTCACCTGTCCGCCAGATCTTATTGCAGATGATGAGTAACATATCTATCATGGCCTCTCCTCCTGCCTGGACCAGTTCTGAAGGAATGTTGTCCACTCCTGCCGACTTGCCTTTCCTCAATGATTTTACTGCAGCTTCAACTTCTTCTCGCACGATGGGGTAGCTGTCGTTGTTGGTTGGTGGAGGAACGTCTAGCACCTTGGGATCTCCTGTTGTTGTGTGTGTGTATAATTCGGAGCAGTACTCTGTCCACCTCTACAGAATATCTTGATCTTCTGTGAGACATTTCCCTGCTTTGTTTTGTATGGTAGTGGTTCTGCCTTGTTTTGAGCTTTTTAGTCCTTTCACAAGCTGGTAGGCTTTCTTGCTGTTGTTTTTCTGCAGGTTTGCGTCGATATCTTGGCATTGTTCTTCAATCCATGTTTCCTTTGCTTTCCTCATGCCTTCTTTAACTTGTTGGTTGGCTTCTCTGTATAGTTTAGCTCCTTCATCCGTACTCTTCTTTTGCTTTAGTTCTCTGCGTTTGTCGTTCAGCTTTAGTACTTCCTCCGTGACCCAGGGCATCTTTGTTGGTCGGTGTTTTCCAAGGATGTCGTTGGCTGCTTCGGTCACGGCAGTGTTGAAGTTGTTGATCAGAGTGTCTACTTCGGTGTCACCATTGTCAAGGACGAGGAGAGGAGCAAACTTCCCTCCTATGGTTGCTTGGAAGTTTTCAACTATGTTGGGGTCTTTGAGCTTCTCAAGATTGAACTTGATTCTTATGTTGCCCTGTTTCTTCATCCTCTGGAGGCGGAGTCTGAAGGTCATCATTACAAGCTCATGATCGCTTCCAATGTCGGCTCCTGGAAAGCTCCTGGTCTTTGCGATGTTAACATTTGACTGGAAGCTTCTTTTAACCATGATGTAGTCGATCTGACTGTGGTATTTTTCTCCTGGGCTGTGCCATGTCCAGCGTCTAGATGGTTTGTGTGGACCGAACGTGTTCACCACCTTCAGGTTGTTGTAACAGGCGAATTCTAGGAGCCTCAAACCTCTTTGGTTGGTCTCAGGGTTGCAGTATTGGCCACATATCCCTTTCCAGTTATTGCGTTCATCCTCTCCAATCTTCGCATTCCAGTCGCCCTGCACTATAATAATGTCTTTCTTTGGCGTCTGATCTACGATTTCCTGCAGTTGATCATAGAAATCTTCGACAGCCTCGTCATCATAGTCAGTTGTTGGGACATAAGCTTGGATGATGGTGACGTTAAAAGGTGAAGCCTTAAGCCGAATGGTAATGAGTCTGCTAGAGACTGGTCGGCATCCCATGATGGCATTTACAGTTTCTTTGTGAATGAGGAATCCAACTCCATGTTCATGTTTGTCTTCACTGCCACTGAAGTAGAGTTTGTGGCCTTCTGGAGTAGACGTTTCTCCGAAGTTTTTCCATCGTACCTCACAGAGCCAAACATCAAATATGATATACATTATACCAGCACATCAAATATACATTATACCATCATCATCATCATCAGGTGCCCGGGTGTAGGAGAAAATCCCCCCCGGAGAGAATCCCCCCAGGGGATAATCCCCCCGGAGAAAATCCCCCAGGAGAAAATCCCCCCCCTCTGTAATAGAGATGCGGAGAAAATCCCCCCACCCCACCCACTCACTCACTTTAAACTTGTTGAAACCAAGTCCCCCACCTGAGCACAAACTTTACAAAACAAGATCTGAAGGCAACTCACTGACTTCACAGTTGTTTTAACCAATTCAGTTTCGGCCACACTTGTTGGACACTTGTCACTGTGTGTCTTTGGGAAGCACAATGGAGATTGTGACAAGCAACAAGGGGGGAGCAAAGATATCCTACCAAGGATTTCTCTATACCAAGAAGGCAACAAAGAAGACTCGGATCCGCTGGGAATGCAGTCAGAGGAAAGGACTTTCATGTAAAGGTGCTATAACTACAGATCTGAACAATGAAGATATTCAAGTAAGCACCATGCATTCTCACGAAGCTGACCCACATGCCGTGGAAATCGTCAAACTACGTGGGAAAATACGAACTCAATCCCAGCAGTCAGCTGCATCTGGAGGTCGTCCAGCCCAGATACTTGCCAGTGCTCTGGTTGAAACTACTGATCCAGTGAAAGCACGTCTTGGCAGCATGGATACTTTGAAGCGATCAATCCGCCACCAACGCCGTGGAGCACTTCCAAAGGATCCAGCATCTCTACGGGAGATTGAGATTCCCCACGAATGGAGAACTACTGGTGGACCAGATCCTCAGCCATTTCTTATGCACGACAGTGGTTCTGACAGTGGTCCACAACGGATGATCATCTTCGCCACTGACCGAACGCTCAGACACCTTGCCAGGGCTGATGAGTGGTTTATGGATGGCAACTTTTCCATGGCACCAGATCATTTCAGCCAGCTCTATGTGATCCGTGCACCAGTGGGAGACACGTGTGTTTCCTGTGTTTATGCCCTTTTACCAAACAAAACACAGGAGACCTATGAACAGATGCTGCAAGCCATACTGGATCGTTGTGATGAGTTGCAACTCATGCCCGATCCATCACAAGTCATTGTAGACTATGAAAAGGCTGTGATTCAAGCTCTTCATTCGAAATTGGGCGAGCACGTGGAGGTGAAGGGATGTTTCTTCCACCTCACTCAAAGTACTTGGAGAAGGATTCAGCAGCTTGGGATGACAGAACTGTACAAGAATAATGACGATGTGAAACTTTTCTGCGGAATGTTGGATGCACTTGCGTTCCTTCCAGTAGATGACGTACCAACTGGAATGGAATACTTGCGCGACAACACTCCAGATGGTGCAGAAGAGCTGCTGGAGTATTTCGATGCCACCTATGTTCGCGGCACCTTTCGTCAGGTACAGCTGCCAGCAGCCAATGATGATGCTCCGGCACCAGTGAGAGTGCGAAGGAGACCTCCACTGTTCCCCCCTGGGCTGTGGAACGTCCATGAGGCCACGATGCGAGATGGAAACCGTACAAACAACCAATGTGAAGCCTGGAATCTTGGTTTCTCACACCTGGTTGGTCACAACCACCCATCTCTATGGACACTAATCAACGCACTGCAAAAGGACTACGCTCTCGTGTGTACCTCTCTGTTGCAGGATGCCCGTGGAGAGCCGCCAAGAAAACGTGTGAAGCGTTCATCCAAAGACCTTCAGACCAGACTGAAGGCGATCTGTACCCAGCATCGCGACGGGGTCAAGACTCTGGAGGAAGCTCTCAGGGCTCTCGGCCATTGCATCCGCTTCTAGACAAAGTTTAGCAGAGAGAGAGAGAGAGAGTAGGGGGTGGGAGGAAGAGAGACAGAGCAGTGAGGGGGGGGGGGGATTTTCTCCACATCTGTATTACACAGGGGGGATTATCTCCGGGGGGGATTATCTCCGGGGGGATTATCTCCGGGGGGGATTTTCTCCGGGGGGATTTTGTCCGTACCCCCAGGTGCCCTGCCGCTTGGCGTTGGCGATCATGGACTTCCATCTGCCTCTATCAAAATGCTTGCAAGCCAAATGTTTTCAAATACTCATTAGCTTATTTTTCATATTGAGGCACGTGAAACAGATTTCTTGTATCAAGGTAAATATAATGTGACTATGTTGTGCAGTTTGAAGTACTTGATATTTCGTTGCAATAAAACCTGAAAATCAGAAAGACGTGCACAATTCTCTTTCACACACACACACACACACACACACACACACACACACACACACACACACACACACACACACACACACACACACATACACACACACACACGCACACACACACACACATACACATACACACACACACACACACTCTCTCTCTCCCTCTCTCTCTGAACACACACACACGCACAGGTAAGCAAGTAAGCAAGCCAGCAAACAAGTGGACATACGAGGGTCACTCATGTTTTGCAATCTGGTTTTTCAACAACACTTACAACCTCTCTGTCTACTCCAGTTTTTCGAAGACCCCCCTCCCCCCCCCCCCCTCAGCCTGTACACATTTGACCATCCTTTCAAACCAGCTGTCTTTGACACCAGACCACGTTGACCGGGGTATGTCCAAAATGACGCCCTCGAAGAAAGCTCGGGCATCTTCGGCGTTCTGAAACTGCTTTCCCTTCAGCTGCCTTTTGACGGAAGGGAACAAAAACCAGTCACAGGGGGCTAAGTCAGGTGAGTATGGTGGGTGGGTGACCAGCTGAACATCATTGGCGGCTAGAAAGTCCAGAGTTACAGCTGCTGCGTGCGCGCTGGCATTGTCATGATGGAGCAGTAGACCACGGACACCCGTTCGGGGATGCCGTTTACACCATGCCTGGAAGACTTCAGGCAAACAGTGGTTGACATACCAGTCAGCCGTAACTGTCTTTCTGTCCTCAAGCGGTATGGTGGCAACGTGGCCGAATTTTGCAAAGAAACACACTATCATTTGTTTGGAAGCACTTCTGTTTCTTTTGAATTTCACAGGTGGGTTCTCATCTGGGAAGACCCACACCGCCGGCTGTTGCTTCGTCTCGGGGTCGTATTGGTATACCCAGGTTTCGTCTCCTGTTACGATGTCCCAAACGCGAGGAGACCTTCCTCCGTCAAATTTTCTTAGCATGTGGGTGCACCAGTCCACCCTACCCCGCTTCTGCTCTTCACTCAGGTTATGGGGCACCCAACGGGCACAATGTTTCCTTACGCCAAGGCAGTTGTGAAGAATGCGAGTGAGACTTCGCGATGAAATCTTCATGATATCCTGTATTTCAGCGTATGTCATTTTTGGGTCCTTCTTAATCAGGGACTCTACCCTAGAGACGTTTTCTGGGGTAACGGTCGTTGCCATTCGACCACAACGGTCATCGTCTTCCAAGGTTCTCGCTCCAGACATGAACTGTCTGAACCACCTGAAAACAGTGGCTTTGGACGGAGATTGTGCGTGTGTGTGTGTTCAGAGAGAGAGGGAGAGAGAGAGTGTGTGTGTGTGTGTGTGTATGTGTATGTGTGTGTGTGTGCGTGTGTGTGTGTGTATGTGTGTGTGTGTGTGTGTGTGTGTGTGTGTGTGTGTGTGTGTGTGTGTGTGTGTGTGTGTGTGTGTAAGTGTGAGGTTGTTGTTTTTTCTCTCACTGGAAGGAGCAGCAAGGAAATTTCAGTCGTTTTCTCCTAATTTTTATGCCTGGTGTTTGTTTGTTTGTGATCTTACGCTTGACAAAGGCCAGTCGGCTGAAAATTTGCGCCTGTCTTGTCTTGTATTAAATGCACGTTCTTATTCTTTTTTTGTGTTTTCTTCCTGGTTCCTTTTAGGATTGATAAGTGCGTTTTTAGCTCTAGGGAAATGAAATATGTGAAGTAATTTCAGGTATTTAGGCCCGTTTTTATGTATGTTTTAGTGTACTTAGTTATGTTTAAATTTGTATTCAGGTATGTATTTTAAATACCCTGTGCAATAAATTAGATGGAGTGGTTAATGCCAGGGGCATCTCCTTAGATTATGTGCGCGAATGCATTGACATGTGTACTTAATTTTCTGTTCCCTTTTGTTTTCCCCCTGTTAAAGTATTTTGTATGTTTTGAAACCGTTAAAGCCCTGATATGGCACTACGCAGTCGGCTGGGCTTTAAGCAACAATGAGAATGTGTGGGATTATAATGAGTATGAAGATGATGATAAATTATGATTTACATAGAATTCAAGACCGCTTTTCAAACCAGTGCCATTCCTGGAATGTATGTGTTTATAAATGTTTGCAGGTATAAAATAGAGGTGAAGCATGGGGAACATGAGTGGACTGTGTACAGAAGATACAAACATTTCAAACAGCTTCATGATGCTTTGGCCATATTCAGGGCCAGATATCGTATACCATTCCCTCGCTCTGGCGGGTAAGTATATTTCTATTTTCCATCGTCTATTCTAGTCACCTCCCTCCCCCACCCATCTCTTTCTGTGTCTCTGTTCCCCCATCTACATCTCTCTCTTTCTCTTCATCTACCCTCTCTTTGTTTTTGTCTGTTTTTTAATCTCTCTGTCTTCAGCCATGAATCTGCATGTGACGCTGTCATTCCTGTGGCCAAAGATTTGTGCCTGTCTTATTTTGCATATTCAGTAGGCATACTCATTCTTTTTTGTTTATTTCTGGTTTGTATTATGTTGAATTTCATTGTTTCATGTGTATTGAATTCTAATGTTTCACGTAGTGTTGCATTGCATAACATTTTTGTGCATTGTGCACTACATGGCTGATCAGTAGTCGGCTGGGCAATAAGCAATATGAACTTGAACTTGAACACGGTTGATCACAAGAGTGATTGCCACACACACTTGACAGTTACGCACTCCACCAAATCACCAGTAACCTGACAGACCCCTTCAAATCCGCACAAAATCTATGTGTAGACAAAATCATGAATTAGTCAGAAGACTTGACCTTGAGTTACATAAAACACCATGCTGACACCATCAGAATGATTAGTAGCATATAATGGGCCCTGGGTAGGCCAGTGTTTATGGTGCAAACTGCATTTAAACTTGACATGGAAGATCTTGAGTCCATACTTCATAGCTCTGTTGACTGAGTCAGTCAGTTTTCTGAAGAAGACAGACAGATAAACAGACTGATGGTTAGTGTGACTGTGAGTGACTGACAACTTAAATAAGACAGACAGATAAACAGACTGATGGTTAGTGTGACTGTGAGTGACTGACAACTTAAATAAGACAGACAGATAAACAGACTGATGGTTAGTGTGACTGTGAGTGACTGACAACTTAAATAAGACAGACAGATAAACAGACTGATGGTTAGTGTGAGTGTGACTGTGAGTGACTGACAACTTAAATAAGACAGACAGATAAACAGACTGATGGTTAGTGTGAGTGTGACTGTGAGTGACTGACAACTTAAATAAGACAGACAGATAAACAGACTGATGGTTAGTGTGAGTGTGAGTGTGAGTGACTGACAACTTAAATAAGACAGACAGATAAACAGACTGATGGTTAGTGTGACTGTGAGTGTGAGTGACTGACAACTTAAATAAGACAGACAGATAAACAGACTGATGGTTAGTGTGACTGTGAGTGACTGACAACATGAATAAGAAGACAGATAAACAGACTGATGGTTAGTGTGACTGTTAGTGACTGACAACATAAATAAGAAGACAGATAAACAGACTGATGGTTAGTGTGACTTAGTGACTGACAACTTAGATAAGACAGACAGATAAACAGACTGATGGTTAGTGTGACTGTGAGTGACTGACAACTTAGATAAGACAGACAGATAAACAGACTGATGGTTAGTGTGACTGTGAGTGACTGACAACTTAGATAAGACAGACAGATAAACGGACTTATGGTTAGTGTGACTTAGTGACTGACAACTTAGATAAGACAGACAAACAGACTGATGGTTAGTGTGACTTAGTGACTGACAACTTTGATAAGACAGACAGATAAACAGACTTATGGTTAGTGTGAGTGTGAGTGACTGACAACTTAAATAAGACAGACATATAAACAGACTGATGGTTAGTGTGACTGTGAGTGACTGACAACTTAAATAAGACAGACATATAAACAGACTGATGGTTAGTGTGACTGTGAGTGATTGACAACATAAATAAGACAGACAGATAAACAGACTGATGGTTAGTGTGACTGTGAGTGTGAGTGACTGACAACTTAAATAAGACAGACATATAAACAGACTGATGGTTAGTGTGACTGTGAGTGTGAGTGACTGACAACTTAAATAAGACAGACATATAAACAGACTGATGGTTAGTGTGAGTGTGACTGTGAGTGACTGACAACTTAAATAAGACAGACATATAAACAGACTGATGGTTAGTGTGACTGTGAGTGACTGACAACTTAAATAAGACAGACATATAAACAGACTGATGGTTAGTGTGACTGTGAGTGACTGACAACTTAAATAAGACAGACATATAAACAGACTGATGGTTAGTGTGACTGTGAGTGTGAGTGACTGACAACTTAAATAAGACAGACATATAAACAGACTGATGGTTAGTGTGAGTGTGACTGTGAGTGACTGACAACTTAAATAAGACAGACATATAAACAGACTGATGGTTAGTGTGAGTGTGACTGTGAGTGACTGACAACTTAAATAAGACAGACATATAAACAGACTGATGGTTAGTGTGAGTGTGACTGTGAGTGACTGACAACTTAAATAAGACAGACAGATAAACAGACTGATGGTTAGTGTGACTGTGAGTGACTGACAACTTAAATAAGACAGACATATAAACAGACTGATGGTTAGTGTGACTGTAAGTGTGAGTGACTGACAACTTAAATAAGACAGACAGATAAACAGACTGATGGTTAGTGTGACTGTGAGTGACTGACAACTTAAATAAGACAGACATATAAACAGACTGATGGTTAGTGTGACTGTAAGTGTGAGTGACTGACAGCTTAAATAAGACAGAGAGATAAACAGACTGATAGTTAGTGTGACCGTGACTGAGTGACTGACAGCTTAGATAAGACAGACAGATAAACAGACTGATGGTTAGTGTGAGTGTAAGTGACTGACAGCTTAAATAAGACAGATAAACAGACTGATGGTTAGTGTGACTGTGAGTGACTGACAGCTTAGATAAGACAGACAGATAAACAGACTGATAGTTAGTGTAACTGAGTGTGACACTGAGTGACTGACAGCTTAAATAAGACAGATAAACAGACTGATGGTTAGTGTGACTGTGAGTGACTGACAGCTTAGATAAGACAGACAGATAAACAGACTGATGGTTAGTGTGACTGTGAGTGACTGACAGCTTAGATAAGACAGACAGATAAACAGACTGATAGTTAGTGTGACTGAGTGTGAGTGACTGACAGCTTAAATAAGACAGATAAACAGACTGATGGTTAGTGTGACTTAGTGACTGACAACTTAAATAAGACAGACAGATAAACAGACTGATGGTTAGTGTGACTGAGTGACTGACAACTTAGATAAGACAGACAGATAAACAGACTGATGGTTAGTGTGACTGAGTGTGAGTGACTGACAGCTTAAATAAGACAGATAAACAGACTGATGGTTAGTGTGACTGAGTGACTGACAACTTAGATAAGACAGACAGATAAACAGACTGATGGTTAGTGTGACTAGTGACTGAGTGACTGACAGCTTAGATAAGACAGACAGATAAACAGACTTATGGTTAGTGTGACTGTGAGTGACTGACAGCTTAGATAAGACTGAGAGATAAACAGACTGATGGTTAGTGTGACTGTGACTGACAGCTTAGATAAGACAGACAGATAAACAGACTGATGGTTAGTGTGACTGAGTGTGAGTGACTGACAGCTTAAATAAGACAGATAAACAGACTGATGGTTAGTGTGAGTGTAAATGACTGACAACTTAAATAAGACAGACAGATAAACAGACTGATGGTTAGTGTGACTGTGAGTGACTGACAGCTTAGATAAGACAGATAAACAGACTGATGGTTAGTGTGACTGTGAGTGACTGACAGCTTAAATAAGACACAGATAAACAGACTGATGGTTAGTGTGACTAAGTGACTGACAACTTAAATAAGACAGACAGATAAACAGACTGATGGTTAGTGTGACTGAGTGACTGACAGCTTAAATAACACACAGATAAACAGACTGATGGTTAGTGTGACTGTAAGTGACTGACAGCTTAAATAAGACACAGATAAACAGACTGATGGTTAGTGTGACTGTAAGTGACTGACAACTTAAATAAGACACAGATAAACAGACTGATGGTTAGTGTGACTGTGACTGTAAGTGACTGACAGCTTAAATAAGACAGACAGATAAACAGACTGTTGGTTAGTGTGACTGTAAGGACTGACAGCTTAGATAAGACAGACAGATAAACAGACTGATGGTTAGTGTGACTGTGAGTGACTGACAACTTAAATAAGACAGACAGATAAACAGACTGATGGTTAGTATGACTGTAAGTGACTGACAACTTAAATAAGACAGACAGATAAACAGACTGATGGTTAGTGTGACTGTGAGTGACTGACAACTTAAATAAGACAGACATATAAACAGACTGATGGTTAGTGTGACTGTAAGTGTGAGTGACTGACAGCTTAAATAAGACAGAGAGATAAACAGACTGATAGTTAGTGTGACCGTGACTGAGTGACTGACAGCTTAGATAAGACAGACAGATAAACAGACTGATGGTTAGTGTGAGTGTAAGTGACTGACAGCTTAAATAAGACAGATAAACAGACTGATGGTTAGTGTGACTGTAAGTGACTGACAGCTTAGATAAGACAGACAGATAAACAGACTGATAGTTAGTGTAACTGAGTGTGACACTGAGTGACTGACAGCTTAAATAAGACAGATAAACAGACTGATGGTTAGTGTGACTGTGAGTGACTGACAGCTTAGATAAGACAGACAGATAAACAGACTGATGGTTAGTGTGACTGTGAGTGACTGACAGCTTAGATAAGACAGACAGATAAACAGACTGATAGTTAGTGTGACTGAGTGTGAGTGACTGACAGCTTAAATAAGACAGATAAACAGACTGATGGTTAGTGTGACTTAGTGACTGACAACTTAAATAAGACAGACAGATAAACAGACTGATGGTTAGTGTGACTGAGTGACTGACAACTTAGATAAGACAGACAGATAAACAGACTGATGGTTAGTGTGACTGAGTGTGAGTGACTGACAGCTTAAATAAGACAGATAAACAGACTGATGGTTAGTGTGACTGAGTGACTGACAACTTAGATAAGACAGACAGATAAACAGACTGATGGTTAGTGTGACTAGTGACTGAGTGACTGACAACTTAAATAAGACAGACAGATAAACAGACTGATGGTTAGTGTGACTTAGTGACTGACAACTTAAATAAGACAGATAAACAGACTGATGGTTAGTGTGACTGACAACTTAAATAAGAAGACAGATTAAACAGACTGATGGTTAGTGTGACTGTGAGTGACTGACAGCTTAGATAAGACAGACAGATAAACAGACTTATGGTTAGTGTGACTGTGAGTGACTGACAGCTTAGATAAGACTGAGAGATAAACAGACTGATGGTTAGTGTGACTGTGACTGACAGCTTAGATAAGACAGACAGATAAACAGACTGATGGTTAGTGTGACTGAGTGTGAGTGACTGACAGCTTAAATAAGACAGATAAACAGACTGATGGTTAGTGTGAGTGTAAATGACTGACAACTTAAATAAGACAGACAGATAAACAGACTGATGGTTAGTGTGACTGTGAGTGACTGACAGCTTAGATAAGACAGATAAACAGACTGATGGTTAGTGTGACTGTGAGTGACTGACAGCTTAAATAAGACACAGATAAACAGACTGATGGTTAGTGTGACTAAGTGACTGACAACTTAAATAAGACAGACAGATAAACAGACTGATGGTTAGTGTGACTGAGTGACTGACAGCTTAAATAAGACACAGATAAACAGACTGATGGTTAGTGTGACTGTAAGTGACTGACAGCTTAAATAAGACACAGGTAAACAGACTGATGGTTAGTGTGACTGTAAGTGACTGACAACTTAAATAAGACACAGATAAACAGACTGATGGTTAGTGTGACTGTGACTGTAAGTGACTGACAGCTTAAATAAGACAGACAGATAAACAGACTGTTGGTTAGTGTGACTGTAAGGACTGACAGCTTAGATAAGACAGACAGATAAACAGACTGATGGTTAGTGTGACTGTGAGTGACTGACAACTTAAATAAGACAGACAGATAAACAGACTGATGGTTAGTGTGACTGTGAGTGACTGACAACTTAAATAAGACAGACAGATAAACAGACTGATGGTTAGTGTGACTGTGAGTGACTGACAACTTAAATAAGACAGACAGATAAACAGACTGATGGTTAGTGTGACTGTGAGTGACTGACAACTTAAATAAGACAGACAGATAAACAGACTGATGGTTAGTGTGACTGTGAGTGACTGACAACTTAAATAAGACAGACAGATAAACAGACTGATGGTTAGTGTGACTGTAAGTGACTGACAACTTAAATAAGACAGACAGATAAACAGACTGATGGTTAGTGTGACTGTAAGTGACTGACAACTTAAATAAGACAGACAGATAAACAGACTGATGGTTAGTGCGACTGTGAGTGACTGACAACTTAAATAAGACAGAGAGATAAACAGACTGATGGTTAGTGCGACTGTAAGTGACTGACAACTTAAATAAGACAGACAGATAAACAGACTGATGGTTAGTGCGACTGTGAGTGACTGACAACTTAAATAAGACAGACAGATAACAGACCGATGGTTAGTGTGACTGTGAGTGACTGACAGCTTAAATAAGACAGACAGATAAACAGACCGATGGTTAGTGTGACTGTAAGTGACTGACAACTTAAATAAGACAGACAGATAAACAGACTGATGGTTAGTGTGACTGTGAGTGACTGACAGCTTAGATAAGACAGATAAACAGACTGATGGTTAGTGTGACTGTGAGTGACTGACAACTTAAATAAGACAGACAGATAAACAGACTGATGGTTAGTGTGACTTAGTGACTGACAACTTAAATAAGACAGATAAACAGACTGATGGTTAGTGTGACTGACAACTTAAATAAGAAGACAGATTAAACAGACTGATGGTTAGTGTGACTGTGAGTGACTGACAGCTTAGATAAGACAGACAGATAAACAGACTGATGGTTAGTGTGACTGTGAGTGACTGACAGCTTAGATAAGACAGACAGATAAACAGACTGATGGTTAGTGTGAGTGTGAGTGACTGACAGCTTGAATTTTAACATTTCTTTTTGATAATTCTTTTTTGATAATTCTTTTTGATATAAAGTAATAATGACTAATGGAGTTTTGATAATTGATATTTTAGGTTCTTGCTGTGTTCTTGAGAAGGGAAAATCCAGATTTTGTTGTTTTGACAGAGTTGGGTTAGGTAGGGAAGAATTGTTTCATTGTTTTAAAAGGATTGTTTTATGGTGTCATTTTGTATTGTACCATTGTTTTGTTTTTCTTACCTCATTTTTTTCTTCCAGATTGTTAATGGTTCATTTACATGCAGTCCTTGCTATAGTGCTTTTTTCTTTTATTGTTCATTAATTGATTTTCAGGAGTGTGTGTGTGTGTGTGGTGTGTGTGTGTGTGTGTGTGTATGTGTATGTGTGTGTGTATTTGTGTGTGTGTGGGTGTGTGGGTGTGTGTGTGTGTGTGTGTAAGTATTGATTTGAAGGAGGGTGTTTCAGTTTGTGAGAAGGGGCTTAGTGTCCTGAAGTTAACTGCAGTGTATGTTTTGACAGAAATAAAGAATGTGTGTGTGTGTGCATATGTGTGTGCGTGCGTGCGTGCATACATAAATACATGTATGTGCATGTGTATATGCATACTCAATAGCTATAGATCTGTACTTCAGCTGAATTGTTTTCAAGGATCTGCCATGTACTTTGATAGAGTTGAATGTTTGTATTTGGATTACAGATAGAGAGAGCGAGAGTAGTTCAGATAACAGTGAACCATTTCATACATTAGTTTAAAAGATTAGCCCAGCAACAAAACTGTTAAGTTATTAACTGAAATCTGTAGCATATTTAATTTGTATAAAAAGACTAATATTTGATAGCATTAACACACATTCACACACTGACATTCACACACATGCTGCAGACATATGCACACATGCTTGCACACACATGCATGCATTCACACACTCTGGTACGCATGCATGCAGGCACACACTCACATACACACACATGCAGGCGCACATGTGTGCATGTATGTATGCATGCACATGCATGTACAGGCACACACACACTCACATACACCACACTCACATACACCACACACACTCACATACACCACACTCACACACACACACACACACACACACACACACACACACACACACACACACACACACACACACACACACACACACACACCACACACACATACCATACCACACACACACACACACACACCACACACCATACCACACACACACACCATGTGACCATACCACACACACTCACACACACACACACTCACCACAGACAGACAGACACACACACACACACACACACACACACACACACACACACACACACACACACACACACACACACACACACACACACACACCACACACACACACACAGAGTGACACCCAAGAAGTAGTGAACGGACCTATGGTTTGTGGCAAAACAGATATCCCAGACAGCCACATCAGAATGTCCCAGTCATCCCGATGAGTTCAGCACACTGTTTCATAGTTCCCCTTCTCCAATTCCACTTCAGGACCTTGCCAGTACACAGTTTTCAAGATTCAATATTTCTTTATTTGTCCTTTCCAAAATAGCACATATGACACACACACACACACACACAAGCACACACACACACACACACACACACACACACACACACACACACACACACCCCACACACACACACACACCACGCACGCACGCACGCACGCACACACGCACGCACGCACGCACGCACACACTTTCACTCACCCACCCACACACACACTGACACATGCACGTGCACGCACGCACACACACACACACACACACACACACACACACACACACACACACACACACACACACCAAACATTCAGTCATACACACACACACACACACACACACATTCAGTCATACACACACATACACACACACACACACACACACACACACACACACACACACACACACACACACACTCAGACACACAGACAGACACACACACACACTCATACACACACACATATGCATGGGCACACAAACACACACACACACACACACACACACACACACACACACACACACACACACACACACACCACACACACACTCAGACACACAGACAGACACACACACACACTCATACACACACACATATGCATGGGCACACAAACACACACACACACACACACACACACACACACACACACACACACACACACACACACACACACACACACACGTCTAAAAGCACATATATCAATAGACGTTAAAAGAAATAACGAACGAACACACACACTCACACACACACATACACACATACACACTCGCATACAATCATTCATATGCAAACAAATGCGCACCCAAAAATATACACGTACGTGCACTTTCAGTGATCATGTATGTGTGAAGAGAATGTAAAAGTTTCCCGTCACAGCAAGTAATAAACTTTCAGCCCTCCCCCCCCCCCTCCTTTCATGTACACACATACCCTGTCCCATGTGGGCATGCATGATCAGCCTCTTGTACACTTATGTCCAGGATTAAAGACTTTGTCAGATTGTTTGTTACAAGATTTGGGTGAAGCACATAAGGAATTGTCTGAGTGCAATATTTAGATCCAGATTCATAATGCTGAGAAATAGTTTGTCAGCAAAAAGAGCAAGAGAACTGTGTCTTTGTTTGTAGAGGAATCATAACATCTGGTCCGTGTTCCATTAGCAGGTGATATTAGATATTAAAACTTAATCATATACAGCTGGTTTCTCATACCCATTCACCTGCATTCAGCAACCATTTTGTGTCAGATTACATAGTTTTCAGACTGTCAGGTGATTTTTTTCCCTTGACCTTATAGTTAATATATACTGTCATTAAAATGTCAGTCTGACATAATCTTGCAAATGTTATCCATATAATATGTACATACAACATGTGTATACAGTTGATGTACTCTGGTCTTTAGCAGATAGTGAATGTTAGAGAAGACAAAAACATTTACACAAATTTTCTTGAAAACATGAAGGTGAATGGACCAATTTGGCAGAAAACACAACCAGAAGAGGCAGCAAGAAAAAGAAAAGGAAGGTTGTGGGTGGGGGAGGGGTAGGGGCAGGGAGAAAATAAGGAGAAACAAGAAGAAGAGATAGAAAAGAGAAATGTTGTAGTGCAGAATTTACAGAAGACGGGAAACTAGTTCTCCTAAAAGAAAAAAAACCCTGACGTGTCACCAGAGGTACTTTCGAATCAGCAGAAAGGCTTGATTCATCCTTTTGACATCTTTTGAAAGGGGTATTCCAAACATTAATGAATTTCAAAGCTTAGAGGGTTGTCTGTTTAAAAAGGTGGGCACACAATGTAGAGTGCTGAAAATTAGCTTGGTAGACTGGATCTGCACAAAGCACTGAATCAGTAATAGCCGGGCGGGTTGGCTGGTTCATTTAGTAGAATTGTACTTTTGATATTTAGTGACAGTTCAGTCCCAGGCCTCAGCATTGAAAATTGGCCCGTTTGCTGCCCATCAACATTTTTCCATCATTCGGATAAGTATTTCAAAGGTGTTCCCCCTTCTCTCTCCCTATTTCCTCATATCAGAACCTTGCCAGTGCATAGGGATTTGCACAAAAGCAGGGTTGGGGTGTCTGTCAGGTAATTTTAGGGTGTCTTGTCAGGTAATTGGTGGCAGATTTTGGTGGAGTGCATATGGAGCTGTCTAATTGTGATGAATCCCTCATGAACAAACTCCAAACTCCAAACTTGATATTTAGTAGGCTGTAAGCTTGAAACTTCAACTTTGGTAGAGTAGTAAACAAAAATACACACATTCAGGAAAAATGAAAACAGTTGTGCCACAAAAATACACACATTCAGGAAAAATGAAAACAGTTGTGCCACAAAAATACACACATTCAGGAAAAATGAAAACAGTTGTGCCACAAAAATACACACATACAGGAAAAAATGAAAACATTTGTTCCACAAAAATACACACATACAGGAAAATGAAAACAGTTGTGCCACAAAAATACACACATACAGGAAAAATGAAAACATTTGTTCCACAAAAATACACACATACAGGAAAAATGAAAACAGTTGTGCCACAAAAATACACACATACAGGAAAAATGAAAACAGTTGTGCCTTACTGTGACATGTGCTTCATTCCCTGAGGAGATCAAATGGTGTTTCACACAGAAAATGTGTTGTGACCAATGCAAATCCTATCCAGTCAAATCCAATCCATTGTAACCCAGGTCAGTTATTGCCCTGTTGCTTTTGACTTTGATCTAGATACCAGCTTTTCTTTCCTGTTCCTGTGGGGATGCTGTGTTAGTATTTTTTTGTTTTCAATATGAATCATATCCCCACCTCCTGGAAATTCTGTAGTGGAAATTTCCTCTTTCCTGTCACTCTCTTTGTTTCTGCCTTGTTCCTTTGCTTTCTGTCATTTCTTCCTGTCAGGTTCTGTGTCACCAATCCATTCAGTATTGTTCTCAATGAAGCTTTGCATACTTTCTGTCTGTTAAGATTGATAATTGTGTACATAAATTGCATGTTTAGCTCTCAGGGAATGTGAACTGCTTAATGATTTTAGGTACTGTATGCCAGTTTTCATGTACATTTTCTGTATATTTAGTTATGTTAAATTCAGGTTTCTTGTTTTTTTGAAGTCCCCCTGGTGATAAATTTTGCAGAATGGCCAATGCCAGGGGAATATTCTTAGATTATTTATGTGAATACATTGATATCTGTACTTTTTAAAAACTTTTTTCCCAGGGTCATTAGTGTGTTTCGATGTGTATGCTTGTTTAGATGTGTGTGCTTGTTTAGATGTGTGTGTTTGTTTAGATGTGTGTGCTTGTTTAGATGTGTGTGCTTGTTTAGATGTGTGTGCTTGTTTAGATGTGTGTGCTTGTTTAGATGTGTGTGATTGTTTAGATGTGTGTGCTTGTTTAGATGTGTGTGCTTGTTTAGATGTGTGTGCTTGTTTAGATGTGTGTGCTTGTTTAGATGTGTGTGCTTGTTTAGATGTGTGTGATTGTTTAGATGTGTGTGCTTGTTTAGATGTGTGTGCTTGTTTAGATGTGTGTGCTTGTTTAGATGTGTGTGCTTGTTTAGATGTGTGTGCTTGTTTAGATGTGTGTGTTTGTTTAGATGTGTGTGCTTGTTTAGATGTGTGTGCTTGTTTAGATGTGTGTGATTGTTTAGATGTGTGTGCTTGTTTAGATGTGTTTGTTTAGATGTGTGTGCTTGTTTAGATGTGTGTGCTTGTTTAGATGTGTTTGTTTAGATGTGTGTGCTTGTTTAGATGTGTGTGCTTGTTTAGATGTGTTTGTTTAGATGTGTGTGATTGTTTAGATGTGTGTGCTTGTTTAGATGTGTTTGTTTAGATGTGTGTGTTTGTTTAGATGTGTGTGCTTGTTTAGATGTGTGTGCTTGTTTAGATGTGTGTGATTGTTTAGATGTGTGTGCTTGTTTAGATGTGTATGTTTAGATGTGTGTGCTTGTTTAGATGTGTGTGCTTGTTTAGATGTGTGTGCTTGTTTAGATGTGTGTGCTTGTTTAGATGTGTGTGCTTGTTTAGTTGTGTGTGCTTGTTTAGATGTGTATGTTTGTTTAGATGTGTGTGCTTGTTTAGATGTGTGTGATTTTTTAGATGTGTGTGATTGTTTAGATGTGTGTGCTTGTTTAGATGTGTGTGCTTGTTTAGATGTGTGTGCTTGTTTAGATGTGTGTGCTTGTTTAGATGTGTGTGTTTGTTTAGATGTGTATGCTTGTTTAGATGTGTGTGCTTGTTTAGATGTGTGTGCTTGTTTAGATGTGTGTGTTTGTTTAGATGTGTATGTTTGTTTAGATGTGTGTGCTTGTTTAGATGTGTATGCTTGTTTAGATGTGTATGCTTGTTTAGATGTGTGTGCTTGTTTAGATGTGTATGTTTGTTTAGATGTGTATGCTTGTTTAGATGTGTGTGCTTGTTTAGATGTGTGTGCTTGTTTAGATGTGTGTTTGTTTAGATGTGTATGTTTGTTTAGATGTGTGTGTTTGTTTAGATGTGTGTGATTGTTTAGATGTGTGTGCTTGTTTAGATGTGTGTGCTTGTTTAGATGTGTGTGCTTGTTTAGATGTGTATGTTTGTTTAGATGTGTGTGATTGTTTAGATGTGTATGTTTGTTTAGATGTGTGTGCTTGTTTAGATGTGTGTGATTGTTTAGATGTGTGTGTTTGTTTAGATGTGTGTGCTTGTTTAGATGTGTATGTTTGTTTAGATGTGTGTGTTTGTTTAGATGTGTGTGATTGTTAATGTGTATGTTTGTTTAGATGTGTGTGCTTGTTTAGATGTGTGTGCTTGTTTAGATGTGTATGTTTGTTTAGATGTGTGTGCTTGTTTAGATGTGTGTGATTGTTTAGATGTGTGTGATTGTTTAGATGTGTGTGATTGTTTAGATGTGTATGTTTGTTTAGATGTGTGTGTGTTTGTTTAGATGTGTATGTTTAGATGTGTGTGCTTGTTTAGATGTGTGTGCTTGTTTAGATGTGTGTGATTGTTTAGATGTGTATGTTTAGATGTGTGTGCTTGTTTAGATGTGTGTGATTGTTTAGATGTGTGTGCTTGTTTAGATGTGTGTGATTGTTTAGATGTGTATGTGTTGTTTAGATGTGTGTGTTTGTTTAGATGTGTGTGCTTGTTTAGATGTGTGTGCTTGTTTAGATGTGTGTGCTTGTTTAGATGTGTGTGTTTGTTTAGATGTGTGTGCTTGTTTAGATGTGTGTGTTTGTTTAGATGTGTGTGCTTGTTTAGATGTGTGTGATTGTTTAGATGTGTATGCTTGTTTAGATGTGTGTGCTTGTTTAGATGTGTATGCTTGTTTAGATGTGTGTGCTTGTTTAGATGTGTGTGTTTGTTTAGATGTGTGTGCTTGTTTAGATGTGTGTGATTGTTTAGATGTGTGTGTTTAGATGTGTGTGCTTGTTTAGATGTGTGTGCTTGTTTAGATGTGTGTGTTTGTTTAGATGTGTGTGTTTGTTTAGATGTGTGTGATTGTTTAGATGTGTATGTTTAGATGTGTGTGCTTGTTTAGATGTGTGTGCTTGTTTAGATGTGTATGCTTGTTTAGATGTGTGTGTTTGTTTAGATGTGTGTGCTTGTTTAGATGTGTGTGCTTGTTTAGATGTGTGTGCTTGTTTAGATGTATGTGCTTGTTTAGATGTGTGTGCTTGTTTAGATGTGTGTGCTTGTTTAGATGTGTGTGCTTGTTTAGATGTGTGTGCTTGTTTAGATGTGTGTGCTTGTTTAGATGTGTATGTTTGTTTGGATGTGTGTGATTGTTTAGATGTGTGTGCTTGTTTAGATGTGTGTGCTTGTTTAGATGTGTGTGCTTGTTTAGATGTGTGTGCTTGTTTAGATGTGTGTGCTTGTTTAGATGTGTGTGTTTGTTTAGAAGTGTATGTTTGTTTGGATGTGTGTGCTTGTTTAGATGTGTGTGCTTGTTTAGATGTGTGTGCTTGTTTAGATGTGTGTGCTTGTTTAGATGTGTATGTTTGTTTAGATGTGTGTGATTGTTTAGATGTGTGTGCTTGTTTAGATGTGTGTGCTTGTTTAGATGTGTGTGCTTGTTTAGATGTGTGTGCTTGTTTAGATGTGTGTGCTTGTTTAGATGTGTGTGCTTGTTTAGATGTGTGTGTTTGTTTAGAAGTGTATGTTTGTTTGGATGTGTGTGCTTGTTTAGATGTGTGTGCTTGTTTAGATGTGTGTGCTTGTTTAGATGTGTGGTTTGTTTAGATGTGTGTGATTGTTTAGATGTGTGTGTTTGTTTAGATGTGTGTGATTGTTTAGATGTGTGTGTTTGTTTAGATGTGTATGTTTGTTTAGATGTGTATGTTTGTTTAGATGTGTGTGTTTGTTTAGATGTGTGTGCTTGTTTAGATGTGTGTGCTTGTTTAGATGTGTATGTTTGTTTAGATGTGTATGTTTGTTTAGATGTGTATGTTTGTTTAGATGTGTGTGCTTGTTTAGATGTGTGTGCTTGTTTAGATGTGTGTGCTTGTTTAGATGTGTGTGCTTGTTTAGATGTGTGTGTTTGTTTAGATGTGTGTGCTTGTTTAGATGTGTGTGCTTGTTTAGATGTGTGCTTGTTTAGATGTGTATGTTTGTTTAGATGTGTGTGTTTGTTTAGATGTGTATGTTTGTTTAGATGTGTGTGTTTGTTTAGATGTGTATGTTTGTTTAGATGTGTATGTTTGTTTAGATGTGTATGTTTGTTTAGATGTGTATGTTTGTTTTAGATGTGTGTGTTTGTTTAGATGTGTATGTTTAGATGTGTGTGCTTGTTTAGATGTGTATGTTTGTTTAGATGTGTATGTTTGTTTAGATGTGTATGTTTAGATGTGTGTGCTTGTTTAGATGTGTATGTTTGTTTAGATGTGTATGTTTGTTTAGATGTGTATGTTTAGATTGTGTGCTTGTTTAGATGTGTATGTTTGTTTAGATGTGTATGTTTGTTTAGATGTGTATGTTTAGATGTGTGTGCTTGTTTAGATGTGTGTGCTTGTTTAGATGTGTGTGTTTGTTTAGATGTGTATGTTTAGATGTGTGTGCTTGTTTAGATGTGTATGTTTGTTTAGATGTGTATGTTTGTTTAGATGTGTGTGTTTGTTTAGATGTGTATGTTTGTTTAGATGTGTATGTTTGTTTAGATGTGTGTGTTTGTTTAGATGTGTATGTTTAGATGTGTGTGCTTGTTTAGATGTGTATGTTTGTTTAGATGTGTATGTTTGTTTAGATGTGTGTGTTTGTTTAGATGTGTATGTTTAGATGTGTGTGATTGTTTAGATGTGTGTGCTTGTTTAAGATGTGTGTGCTTGTTTAGATGTGTGTGTTTGTTTAGATGTGTGTGTTTGTTTAGATGTGTGTGCTTGTTTAGATGTGTGTGTTTGTTTAGATGTGTGTGTTTGTTTAGATGTGTGTGCTTGTTTAGATGTGTGTGTTGTGTTTAGATGTGTGTGTTTGTTTAGATGTGTGTGCTTGTTTGATGTGTGTGTTGTGTTTAGATGTGTGTGTTTGTTTAGATGTGTATGCTTGTTTAGATGTGTGTGTTTGTTTAGATGTGTATGTTTGTTTAGATGTGTGTTTGTTTAGATGTGTATGCTTGTTTAGATGTGTGTGTTTGTTTAGATGTGTATGTTTGTTTAGATGTGTGTGCTTGTTTAGATGTGTGTGCTTGTTTAGATGTGTGTGTTTTGTTTAGATGTGTATGCTTGTTTAGATGTGTGTGTTTGTTTAGATGTGTATGCTTGTTTAGATGTGTATGTTTGTTTAGATGTGTGTGTTTGTTTAGATGTGTGTGCTTGTTTAGATGTGTGTGCTTGTTTAGATGTGTGTGTTGTTTAGATGTGTGTGCTTGTTTAGATGTGTGTGTTTGTTTAGATGTGTGTGCTTGTTTAGATGTGTGTGTTTGTTTAGATGTGTGTGCTTGTTTAGATGTGTGTGCTTGTTTAGATGTGTGTGCTTGTTTAGATGTGTGTGTTTGTTTAGATGTGTATGTTTGTTTAGATGTGTATGTTTGTTTAGATGTGTGTGTTTGTTTAGATGTGTTTGATTGTTTTGATGTGTGTGCTTGTTTAGATGTGTGTGCTTGTTTAGATGTGTATGCTTGTTTAGATGTGTGTGCTTGTTTGGATGTGTGTGTTTGTTTAGATGTGTGTGCTTGTTTAGATGTGTATGCTTGTTTAGATGTGTATGTTTGTTTAGATGTGTGTGCTTGTTTAGATGTGTATGTTTGTTTGGATGTGTGTGCTTGTTTAGATGTGTGTGCTTGTTTAGATGTGTGTGCTTGTTTAGATGTGTATGCTTGTTTAGATGTGTGTGCTTGTTTAGATGTGTATGTTTGTTTAGATGTGTATGCTTGTTTAGATGTGTGTGTTTGTTTAGATGTGTGTGCTTGTTTAGATGTGTATGCTTGTTTAGATGTGTGTGCTTGTTTAGATGTGTGTGCTTGTTTAGATGTGTATGTTTGTTTAGATGTGTATGTTTGTTTAGATGTGTGTGTTTGTTTAGATGTGTTTGATTGTTTTGATGTGTGTGCTTGTTTAGATGTGTGTGCTTGTTTAGATGTGTATGCTTGTTTAGATGTGTGTGCTTGTTTGGATGTGTGTGATTGTTTAGATGTGTGTGATTGTTTAGATGTGTATGCTTGTTTAGATGTGTATGTTTGTTTAGATGTGTGTGCTTGTTTAGATGTGTATGTTTGTTTGGATGTGTGTGCTTGTTTAGATGTGTGTGCTTGTTTAGATGTGTGTGCTTGTTTAGATGTGTATGCTTGTTTAGATGTGTATGTTTGTTTAGATGTGTGTGCTTGTTTAGATGTGTATGTTTGTTTGGATGTGTGTGCTTGTTTAGATGTGTATGTTTGTTTGGATGTGTGTGCTTGTTTAGATGTGTATGTTTGTTTGGATGTGTGTGCTTGTTTAGATGTGTGTGCTTGTTTAGATGTGTGTGCTTGTTTAGATGTGTATGCTTGTTTAGATGTGTGTGCTTGTTTAGATGTGTGTGCTTGTTTAGATGTGTATGTTTGTTTAGATGTGTGTGCTTGTTTAGATGTGTGTGCTTGTTTAGATGTGTATGCTTGTTTAGATGTGTGTGCTTGTTTAGATGTGTGTGCTTGTTTAGATGTGTGTGTTTGTTTAGATGTGTATGCTTGTTTAGATGTGTGTGCTTGTTTAGATGTGTGTGCTTGTTTAGATGTGTGTGCTTGTTTAGATGTGTGTGCTTGTTTAGATGTGTGTGCTTGTTTAGATGTGTATGTTTGTTTAGATGTGTATGTTTGTTTAGATGTGTGTGATTGTTTAGATGTGTGTGCTTGTTTAGATGTGTATGTTTGTTTAGATGTGTGTGCTTGTTTAGATGTGTGTGCTTGTTTAGATGTGTATGTTTGTTTAGATGTGTATGTTTGTTTAGATGTGTGTGATTGTTTAGATGTGTGTGCTTGTTTAGATGTGTGTGCTTGTTTAGATGTGTGTGCTTGTTTAGATGTGTGTGCTTGTTTAGATGTGTGTGCTTGTTTAGATGTGTATGTTTGTTTAGATGTGTATGTTTGTTTAGATGTGTGTGTTTGTTTAGATGTGTGTGCTTGTTTAGATGTGTGTGCTTGTTTAGATGTGTGTGTTTGTTTAGATGTGTGTGCTTGTTTAGATGTGTGTGCTTGTTTAGATGTGTATGTTTGTTTAGATGTGTATGTTTGTTTAGATGTGTGTGCTTGTTTAGATGTGTGTGCTTGTTTAGATGTGTGTGCTTGTTTAGATGTGTGTGCTTGTTTAGATGTGTATGTTTTGTCTCAGATGGTTGTGGCCCTGGTATGGCTATGATTTCTTGGCTTTAAACACCTAATGATAATAGAATAACCTGATTGCAGAAAAGACAATGTATCCCAAGCCAAAAAATCTGTAGAAAATCCACTCTGGTTGTCAACATAAATACACACAAACAGAAGAAAACGAAAAGCATTGTGTCATACTATGATGATTTACTTCTCTCCCTGAAGATTGCAACTGGCATCTCACGCAGAAGAAAATCCCATCCGCCCACAGCAAATCCCATCCAGTCTAATCCCATCAATTCTAATCCAATTCAGTCATTGCTTTGTTGTCTTTGACTTTTGAAAGTTAGACCTCAACGTTTCTGCGCAGGGGCCGTGAACGTCAGAAAACGCTGAAAAGGGAATGGCAGAAACAGGAGAGTGTGCGAATGCCCCTGCGGCCAGAAGCCCTCATTGGCGAGGACAATGTGCCACATCGCATGGTCAGCCCTCTTTCTTATTTTATTTATTTATTTATTGCGAGTAAGGAGAAGTGTGTGAAGAAGAGAAGGAGAGAGAGAGATGAGAGAGAGAGAGAGAGAGAGTATAGTGCATTTATTCATTCATTTATTTATTTGGAGTATTTATTAATTGGCAAAGGCAATGTGTCACATCACATGGTCAGCTCTCTGTATTGATTATTTACTTATTCAATTTATTTGTTTGTTTATTTATTCATTTACTCATTTATTATGTGTTTGTTGCATTCAGCTTCTGTCTAGAAAATTGATTTTCAGAACAACCTATTTTTTTTATTTCTTGTTATTTGTTGTTAGTTACTGGCAAACACCTTGTTTAAAGTATTAGTCGGATATTAAAAAAAACCTAATGCCATTAATAGAAAAATAGCCTCAGGTTCACTTTGTCCTTGTCATTCTAACATTTATGAACCCTACTTAATGAACATTAACATTTAATAACACCTACTTAACCCTTTCCTCCCACCCTTTCCACCAGCACCGCATTGTCATTGCAGAACAGTGATAGGTGAAGGATCAAGGTAAGATTTGCAGTTGTATCAGGTGCGATCAAGGTTCATTTTTGCAGTGGTAGTCAGGTGCAGAGTCAAAGGTTAATTTTGCAGTGTAGCAGGTGCGGATCAAGTTAATTGAACATCTCTATGCCACCTTAATGGCCATAGAAGCTGGCACAGTTTTTACATTATGATGATGATGATGATGATAATGAGAGGATGATGATCGTGATGCTGTGGAGTTCCATCTTGGATTGAGAATGTGTGACAGGGCAGTACTCTACACTTACTATCATAATGTGTCCTGGCATCAACCAGCCCTGCGGTGTTGGTCAGAAAATTTGAGCAACACCTTCAGTGATGCATTCATGAAGTGGATGAGACTTGACTGTGTGACCTAGTCTTCCCATAGTTGCTCAACTCTGGGTAGAGCCGGTTGGAGCTGAAAAATCCAGCAATAACTTTTGAAGGGGCTGATGGGGATTTAAACCCACAGCTTCCAGTAGATAGTGTGTTGCAGTGACCACTAAACTGCGGCAACTGGTTTACCTCTCACATTCATTCGACCACGTGTAAAATTCCATGTATGTGTTTATATTCACTTTCAATCAAGAAAGGACACTCCACAAGTGCATTATTGTAGTAGAGTTTGTTAATTTCCAATATTTTGGCTGTAGATCTTCCTCAGGATAGAACAAAAATACTATAGCCTGGTCACTTTCACATTGTTGTATTTGTCACATTTCCCTCAATGCACGTTGTGGTATTTGTCCCATTTCCCTCAATGCACATTGTGGTATTTGTCCCATTTCCCTCAATGCACATTGTGGTATTTGTCCCATTTCCCTCAATGCACATTGTGGTATTTGTCCCATTTCCCTCAATGCACATTGTGGTATTTGTCCCATTTCCCTCAATAACATTGTGCCTCAATATACATTGTGGTATTTGTCACATTTCACTCAATATACATTGTGGTATTTGTCACATTTCACTCAATATACATTGTGGTATTTGTCACATTTCACTCAATATACATTTGGTATTTGTCACATTTCACTCAATAGTACATTGTGGTATTTGTCACATTTCACTCAATTACATTGTGGTATTTGTCCACATTTCACTCAATATACATTGTGATATTTGTCTCATTTCACTCAATATACATTGTGGTATTTGTCCATTTCACTCAATACATTGTGGTATTTGTCCCATTTCACTCAATATACATTGTGGTATTTGTCACATTTCACTCAATATACATTGTGATATTTGTCACATTTCACTCAATATACATTGTGGTATTTGTCGCATTTCCCTCAATATACATTGTGGTATTTGTCACCATTTCCCTCAATACACATTGTGGTATTTGTCCATTTCACTCAATACATTTGGTATTTGTCCATTTCCCTCAATGCACATTGTGGTATTTGTCTCATTTCCCTCAATGCACATTGTGGTATTTGTCCATTTCCCTCAATATACATTGTGATATTTGTCACATTTCCCTCAATGCACATGGTATTTGTCCTATTTCCCTCAATTACATTGTGGTATTTGTCACATTTCCCTCAATGCACATTGTTGTATTTGTCACATTTCCCTCAATATACATTGTGGTATTTGTCCATTTCCCTCAATATACATTGTGGTATTTGTCACATTTCCCTCAATATACATTGTGGTATTTATCACATTTCCCTCAATATAATTGTGGTATTTGTCACATTTCCCTCAATGCACATTGTGGTATTTGTCCATTTCCCTCAATATACATTGTGGTATTTGTCACATTTCCTTAAATTACATATACTGTGGTATTTGTCACTTTCCCTCAGTATACATTGTGGTATTTGTCACATTTCCCTCAATATACATTGTGGTATTTGTCACATTTCCCTCAGTATACATTGTGGTATTTGTCACATTTCCCTCATTATACATTGTGGTATTTGTCACATTTCCCTCAATATACATTGTGGTATTTGTCACATTTCCCTCAATGCACATTGTGGTATTTGTCCCATTTCCACTCAATATACATTGTGGTATTTGTCCATTTCCCTCAATATACATTGTGGTATTTGTCACATTTCCCTCAGTATAGATTGTGGTATTTGTCACATTTCCCTCAGTATGCATTGTGGTATTCCCTCAAGATATTGACTTGTCTTTCTTTTCCCCAATTACCACAATTCATGAATACTTGATGATTTAATATTAGCTTCTTTCTGTTGCTCAACAAAGTGTTAAGGTCTTGCCATTTTTGCCCTAAGTTTTCTGTATTTGTGTTTTGTTGTTTTTGGTGGATGCTTGATAAAAGCCATTTGACTGAAAATTTGTGCTACCATGTTCTGTGTATAAAATACACATTCTTATTTTATTATCTGTGTTTCTGGTTTCTGATTGTAGAAACATATTCAGAATAGCTGATATCCATTTGTTGCATTAAAATACAATGTCTTGTTCTGTTTCAGAAACAATTGGAGAAGTATCTTCAAAATCTGCTCCTATGCAAATCTTACAGAAACCACCCTGAAACGGTAAGCCATGCAAGAACATTGAGAGGAAAAGAAATGTTGTTTGCCTTTAGGAGTTTGAAGTCTGTTGCAGACAGATTCATTGCACTGGGATAATTTTATGTGCAGTCCTCTCAAATCTGCCAGCACATATGTAGCAGACTGGCTAACACTGCTCTAAACCTTACAGGCTGGCAAAGTCTTGAAGTATGGAGAGTGAGGAGGGCTAAGAAGCGTTAAGTTGACGCCACCAGAATGATGGAAACATTAAGATGATCTGTAATTTGATTTTGTTCAGTTTTGTGCTGTGATTTGTACTTTGATCATTTTTGTGTACCATTTTAATGTGATGCGTCTAGTGTGTCGGCTTCGGCCTGCACCGCTGGCTAGCACTACTGTGCGAAAAGAAGAGCAAGGCGTAAGTCTCTTCCTGTCAGTACATAGGCTCTCCATCAGCAAGCCCTACGCTGTGCCTCCTCGTGGCGACAGGCGGTAACTGAGCACCTCACGGACTCAGGCTGAATCTCGTAGGACTCGGAGGAGGTCTGGCCCCCAGATGTGAGACATGCAGGCCCACCGGCGTGTGGACATGCCCTGGTGCCCACGAACCAGATCCCCAAGCTATGGGTAAATAGCTCCACTGCCTTGTGGACATCTCGGGAGAGAGTAAGGCAAAGGGAGTTAACCCTAAAAAAAAAACAACCGATGGAAGGCAAGGGGAAACCAACATCGTAGTTTTTCCCCAGGAAAACCATGGACAGGAGAAAGAGAAAGAAGAAAGTTAATGACGTCAATAGGTGCTCCCAGGAGCACCTTCGTCCGGTAGGGACTGTCATGCGGCACAGGTGACACCAGACTGTCAGCCAGCTACTGCGACCAAAATTAAATTCAACACCAAATTTGCAACATGGAACATCAGAACAATGTTGCAGAAAGGTAAATTAGACAACATCAAAATGGAGATGGAAAGGCTTAACATCAGTATTTTAGGACTGGGGGAAGTGTGAGATGGAAGGGGGCAGGCATGATAACATCAGGGGAATATACAGTGATATACTCTGGTGGTAACTCACATGAAAGAGGAGTAGGCATCATAATAGACAAAGACAAATCAAAAGCAGTTAAGGGCTACTGGGCAGTGTCCGACAGAGTTTTTACTGGTCATATTCGGAGGCAAACCTTTTTATATCAACATCATACAGGTGTATGCACCAACATCCGCAAGTACTCAGGAAGACATCAACAACTTCTACGAAGTTTTAGAGATGGCCAAGGTCCAATGTAAATCACAAGAAGTTACAGTCATAATGGGAGATTTTAATGCTTAAGTGGGACAGGATAGGGTGGAGGATATAGTTGGACCTCATGGCCTTGGTACACAAAATGAAAGAGGGGGGAAGCTTGTAGAATGGGCACAGATAAATGAGTTCATAGTAGGAAACACATGGTTTGAGCAGCCTAACAGAAGAAAATGGACTTGGATGAGTCCAGGAGATAATACCAAAAATCAGATTGACTACATCCTGATCAACAAAAGATTTAGAAATTCTTTACTGTCAGCAAAAACACTACCAGGCGCAGACTGCAATAGTGACCACAATCCGGTAGTGGGAAGGTTTAGACTGAAATTGAGGAAAAGGAAACAGACCAAAAGCAGCATCAAACTAAACCTTGGACTCTTAAAGTCAGATGAAATGATACGTCAAAAATTTAATGTACATGTTCAAAACAAATTCAGTGCTCTAGAAGACGTTGTTGACAGTGAGGAACAATGGACAAAGTTGAGAAGTTCTATAAATGAAGCTTGTGAAGAAATCCCTAAGGCAAATAGAAAAGCAAAAATGAGCTGGATGATTAATGAAATTTTGGGCCTGATGGAGGAAAGGAGGAAGACAAAGAGAAACGAGGAGTATACAGGAAGATAAACAAAAAAATCAGGTATAGGTGCAATGAAGCTAAGGAAGCTTGGCTGAACACAAAATGCAGAGAGGTAGAAGAATGACACAAAATGGATTCTCAGGGTATGTACAGACGAATTGAAGAAATTGTCCACAGGAAAAATACATGCACATCAACTGTTGCTTAAAATCGAAAGATGGCACTCTTATCATGGAAAAAAACAAAAATATTAGACAGATGGGGAGAGTACATTAAAGACCTTTTTGAGGATGACAGAAACGAAGAACACATGCCATATACATCCTAAGAACTATCATAGAGAGATCAATTGAGATGAATAAGGCTTTGTATTTATGCTTTGTTGACTATACCAAGGCTTTCGATCGGGTACGACATGATGAATTGATCAACCAACTGGAGAGACTCAGTGTCTATGGAAAAGATCTACGAATAATCAGGAATATGTACTGGGAACAAACAGCTGCAATGAGAATAGAAAACAATATAAGCTCTTTTCAAAACATCAAAAGAGGAGTCAGACAGGGTTGTGTTTTGTCACCAGATCTGTTTTCACTATATAGCAAAAACATCATGAGAAACCTAGAAGAAGACCCTGGATTAAAGGTTGGAGGGAAAATGATAAACAACATTCGGTACGCAGATGACACCGTGCTAATTGCAGAAAATGAAAGGGACCTACAAAACCTTGTGAATATACTAGAAACAGAAAGCAAAGGTAAGGGGTTGGAACTAAAAAGCAGGAAGACTGAAGTCGTGGTGATCAGTAAAAAACATGAAATCCCCTCCTGCAAAATAACAGCAAATGGCACAACCTTGACACAGGTTAATAAGTTCAAATACCTGGGAACGGTCATTTCATCAGACGGCAGATGCACATCGGAAATACCTGGCAGAATCGGCCAAGCCAAAACAGCGTTCAAGAAGATGACAAGCATTCTTACCAACAAATGCCTATCAATTAACATCAGAAAGAGAGTCCTTGAATGTTATATAGAACCAATACTGTTGTACGGATGCGAGGCATGGACAGTCAGCAAGCAAAGCCAGAGCAGGATCGAGGCAGCTGAGATGTGGTTTCTCAGAAGAATGTTGAGAGTTCCATGGACAGCAAAGAAAACAAACGAGACAGTCTTGATGGAGGCAGACACAAGTAGATCACTCATAAGGAAGATTAGGAAAAGACAAGCAACATTTATAGGCCATTTTATGAGGAAGGGGGATTTGGAGCACCTGGTCACAACGGGAAAGTGGAGGGAAAGAGAGCACCAGGTAGACCCAGGGAGAGAATGCTGGACGGACTTGCAGAGTGGCTGGGGATGAGGAGGGTGGGGGAGATGCTGGGGGCAACGAGAGATAGAGATGGTTGGAAGTCCATGGTCGCCAACGCCATGCGGCAGGGCACCTGATGATGATGATGATGATTTTAATTGATTTTGTACATGCAGCTCTTTTGGTTAGGTGTCAGTGTTTCATAATAATACGAAGAAGAAAGAAAAGAAGAAGAAGCTCTGTATTCTAGAACGCATGTATATCTTGCTCTGGCATACATCTCTGATTCGCTCCATTTCTGTTCTCATTCCTGTACTGTTCATTCTTCTTCTGATACTCTGCCATTCAGAATCCGTTGGTACAGGCATAAGACTCTTGCTTTCAAACTTTCGCTTGTTTTGGACCTTTTCATGTGGAATAATCTGCCCTTTGATATGAGAAATGTGCCAAACCTTCCCTGTTTTAAGACCCAGAGTAAAGCCCAGCTTTTCTATAAATCCTTCTGTTTAAATTAACTTTGTCATACTGACCCTATCCCATCCTGTTTTAGTGTGTCTTGTTATGTGTTTTATGTGGATATTATTGGGAGTATGTGCATGATGTTGATGTGTAAAGTATAGTGAATGTTTGTTACATTTATGTTTCATTTGTTTTTGAATTGTGGAATTGTAAGCACCTTGAGCACATATTACATTGTGTGGTTGTGCAGTTGAAGTTTATACTGTAGTGTGTGGTTGTGCAGTTGAAGTTTATACTGTATGTGTGTGGTTGTGCAGTTAAAGTTTATACTGTATGTGTGGTTGTGCAGTTGAAGTTTATACTTCGTTCGTTCTTTAATTTAACGTCTTTTCACTATAAGTGATATTAGACGGAAGTTTATACTTCAGTGTGTGGTTGTGCAGTTGAATCTTTATACTGTAGTGTGTGGTTGTGCAGTTAATGTTTATACTATAGTGTGTGGTTGTGCATTTGAAGTTTATACTGTAGTGTGTGGTTGTGCTGTTGAAGTTTATACTGTTGTGGTGGTTGTGCAGTTGAAGTTGATACTGCTGTGTGGTTGTGCAGTTGAAGTTTATACTGTAGTGTGTGGTTGTGCTGTTGAAGTTTATACTGTTGTGTGGTTGTGCAGTTGAAGTTCTTTGAGGTGAGCCATTTGTCCTTTGTGGCACGTCTGGGTGACAAAGCAAAGGAAGGGATGGTAAAGAAATGCTCTGGAGGTCGCCGCATCAGTATCGGTTGTTGTGGCTGTTTTCAGAAAGTCCACTTTGCTGGAACCTGGAACAAACGGTGAGACGTTCTTAACGTCTGTGGTTCTTTGTTTGGTTTGCATTTTTTTCCTTCCTCTGAACTATCCTTAAGAATATGTTAGATGGCTTATTTCAGTTTCTTTTTTTTTTTTTTTGTCAGATTTTGTGTCTGTTGACAAAATGTATCAGAATTTCTTATTCATATCTGTTAAGCTTTTGTTGTTGTTGAAATTTTTTTTTTTTTTTTTTTTAAAGTAATAATGAGTGGTAAGACATGGTTAATTCATATTGCTACTAATATATGGTTTAATCAGACTGCTGTTTGTAAGTTGAGCTGAACTTTTTGTTCTTTGCTTTTTTGATGTATCACTGTATGATGCAGTACCATTGTTACTCTTTAATGGTTTGAACCAGAAACACAAAAACTGAATAAGAATACAAATTTGATACAAAAAATTAACAGGAGCAAATTTTCGACCAACTGGTCTTTATCAAACGCACACATAAGACAAAAGACTAAACACAAAACGCAGGCAGAAAACGGCCACACGACTTCTATGATTTTTTTTTTTAGAGCAGGAGAATATTTCTTCTTTGTTGTCCTGTATGTATGCTTGACAAAGGCCAGTCTAGACAGAAATGTGTGCCTATATTGTTTTTTTGTCAATTCCATTCTCATTCTATTTGTGTATGTTTGTGGTTCCTGTTTCCCTGCACTTTGGCAGTCATTATGATGTAGATGTAATGGTGTGCTATTCCAGAAGGAAAAGACTTGACAGCATGTTTGCTTGCTGGTTTGCTTGTGTGTTAATTTATTGTTAGAAATTACTCTTTCTTTCAGTTGGTTGGTGCTAAAAGACACATATTTGGCGTACATTCGGCCAGAAGATGGAGTGATCAGTGATGTGATGTTGATGGACAAAGAGTTCAAAGTGGAGTGTGGCATGAAGGCCACGGGAGCCAAACATGGAGTCCTCATATCCAACCTGAACAGGTACATGTTGCTTCTGTTACTTCATGTATATACATGTTGCTTCACATATACATGTTGCTTCTGTTACTTCATATATATACATGTTGCTTCACATATCTACATGTTGCTTCTGTTACTTCATATATATACATGTTGCTTCTGTTACTTCATATATCTACATGTTGCCTCTCTTACTTCATATATACATGTTGCTTCTGTTACTTCATATATATACATGTTGCTTCTGTTACTTCATATATCTACATGTTGCCTCTCTTACTTCATATATACATGTTGCTTCTGTTACTTCACATATCTACATGTTGCCTGTGTTACTTCATATATACATGTTGCCTCTGTTACTTCATATATACATATTGCTTCTGTTACTTCATATATACATGTTGCCTGTGTTGATTCATATATACATGTTGCCTGTGTTGATTCATATATACATGTTGCCTGTGTTGATTCATATATACATGTTGCCTGTGTTGATTCATATATACATGTTGCCTGTGTTACTTCACATATACGTGTTGCCTGTGTTCATATATACATGTTGCCTGTGTTACTTCATATATACATGTTGCCTGTGTTACTTCATATACTTATACATATTTGCCTGTGTTATTCATATCTACATGTTGCCTGTGTTACTTCATATATATACATGTTGCCTGTTGGTGTTACTTCAATATCATCTACATGTTGCCTGTGTTACTTCATATATACATGTTTGCCTGTGTTGATTCATATATTACATGTTGCCTGTGTTACTTCATTATATACATGTTGCCTTGTTACTTCATATATACATGTTGCCTGTGTTACTTCATATATACATGTTGCCTTGTTATTCATATATACATGTTTGCCTTGTTACTTCATATATACATGTTGCCTGTGTTACTTCATATATACTGTTGCCTGTGTTGATTCATATATACATCTTTTGCTTCTGTTACTTATATATATACATGTTGCCTCTGTTACTTCATATATACATGTTGCCTGTGTTGACTTCATATATGCATGTTGCCTGTGTTACTTCATATATACATGTTGCCTCTGTTACTTCATGTATCCTGTTACTTATATATATACATTTGCCTCTGTTACTTCATATATACATGTTGCTTGTTACTTCATATATACATGTTGTCTCTGTTTATTCATATATACATGTTGCCTCTGTTACTTCATGTATCTGTGTTCATATATATATAGATATATATATATATAATATATATATATATATATATATATATATATATATATATATATATATATATATATATATATACACATGTTGCCTGTGTTACATCATTGTACATGTAGCCTGCATCGATTCATTTATACATGTTACCTCTGTTACTTCATATATCTGTGTTACTTCATATATACATGTTGCCTGTGTTATTTCATTATGCATGATGCCTGTGTTACTTCATGTATACATGTTCTTGTGTTACTTCATATATACATGTTGCCTCTGTTACTTCATATATAAACGTGTTGCCTCTGTTACTTCATATACATACATGTAGCCTCTGTTGATTGATATATCTTCAGTCAGAAGAAGTGTCCCCCGTTGGGATGCCAGGGGCTCTTTCAGTATAAATAGTATCCTCACGTTCTGGAAATTCTGTGCTAGAAATTTCCTCTTTTCTGTCTCTCTCTCTTTGTTTCTACCTTGTTCTTTTGCTTTCAGTCATTTCTACCTATCATTTTCTGCCTTGATGATCCATCTTTTTATGCCTTAATGGTCCATTTACCTGTAGGTGTTCGATAAAGTCTTACATGCTTTTTCTTAAGATTGATAATTGGGTACATGTATTAAGTGCATTTTTGGCTCTAGGGAGGTGAGATATACGGAAGTAATTTTAGGTAATTTATGCCTGTTTTATATATGTTTTGGTGTCCTTATGTATGCTGATATTTGTATTCAGGTGTGTTTTTTAAATCTCCTGTGCAAGAAATTGGATGGAGTGGTCAACACCAGGGGCATGTCCTTAGATTATGTGCTTGAATGCATTGATATGTGTACTTAAATTTTCTTTTCTTTTTTTCTGTTGAAGTATTGTGTGTTTTGAAACAGTTATAGCCCTGATATGGCTCTACGTAGTCAGCTGGGCTTTAAACAACAATAACAACAATAACAACAACAGTCGGAAGAAGTAGAAGTTTTAAAGATTGGCTCATCATACATACAGTTTGAAGATGTGACTTGTTTTCTCAGTTGAATTTATATATGTTAGGAGTTTGTTCAAGAGGGATTCATCACGCTCGGACAGTTCCACATGTGCTCCATCCAAATCTGCCAACAGTTATCTGGCAGACTCCTTGAGTTTGCACAAAACTCTGTGCACTGGCAAATCTTGAAACTGAAGAGTGGTGAAGGGACATTTGAAACAGTAAGCTTACACCACCATAATGATGGAAACATTAAGATGGGCAGCTAACAGGCCAGTGGACCTATCAAACAGTAAGCTGACACCACCATAATGATGGAAACATTAAGATGGGCAGCCAACAGGCCAATGGACCTATGAAACAGTAAGCTGACACCACCATAATGATGGAAACATTAAGATGGGCAGCTAACAGGCCAGTGGACCTATCAAACAGTAAGCTGACACCACCATAATGATGGAAACATTAAGATGGGCAGCCAACAGGCCAATGGACCTATGAAACAGTAAGCTGACACCACCATAATGATGGAAACATTAAGATGGGCAGCTAACAGGCCAGTGGACCTATGAAACAGTAAGCTGACATCACCATAATGATGGAAACATTAAGATGGGCAGCTAACAGGCCAGTGGACCTATGAAACAGTAAGCTGACACCACCATAATGATGGAAACATTAAGATGGGCAGCTAACAGGCCAGTGGACCTATGAAACAGTAAGCTGACACCACCATAATGATGGAAACATTAAGATGGGCAGCTAACAGGCCAGTGGACCTATGAAACAGTAAGCTGACACCACCATAATGATGGAAACATTAAGATGGGCAGCTAACAGGCCAGTGGACCTATGAAACAGTAAGCTGACACCACCATAATGATGGAAACATTAAGATGGGCAGCTAACAGGCAAATGGACCTATGAAACAGTAAGCTGACACCACCAGAATGATGGAAACATTAAGATGGGCAGCTAACAGGCCAGTTTTTAATGTTTTGGGCTGGGGTTGAACTCAAGATATCAGATATTGAGTCCATGGCTCTACCATAAGAACTAACCAGCCCGCTTTTTACAGTCTGTGTGAAGATACCATTAGCTCATCATACATACAGTCAGAAGAGATAGTTGTCTTCTTGTTTGGCTTTTTGTGGTCCATCTGAAGATACCATTGGCTCGTCATACATACATTCAGAAGAGGTAATCGTCTTCTCATTTGGCTTTTTCTGGTCCATCTGAAGATACCATTGGCTCATCATACATACATTCAGAAGAGGTAATCGTCTTCTCATTTGGATTCTTGTAGTCCATTTGGATTTGTTTCCTGTGTTGACTTCTACATTCAAGCTCAAGACATGTTTTTCTAGTTGACTTCATATATTTAGTCTGAAGAAATAGATGCATATAGAGGATGCATGTGAGCAAGTGAGAGAGACAGAGAGAGAGAAAAAGGGGTGGGAATTCAGGAAAAAGAAATGAAAACAACTATTCTTCTCTCCCCCCCCCCCCCCCCCCCCTTTTCCGTATACATTTCTGTGGCATTCCATATTCACAGTGTCAGCATGACATTGCATTGTTTCTGTTTTTCAGAAATTTGCTGATCAAGTGTTGGACGTCCAGGAAGGCCAGAGAATGGGCAGAAAGCATCCAGACCATGGCTGCCAAACAGGCCAGTGACTTCACCACCAACAATCGCTTCAACTCCTTTGCCCCTGCTAGGGAGGACTCCTATGCTCGATGGTGTGTTTTGTGTGTGTGTGTGTGTGTGTGTGTGTGTGTGTGTGTGTGTGGTGCGTGCGTGCGTGTGTGCATGTGTTTGTGTGTGCGTGTGTGTGCGTGTGTGGGTGTGTGTGTGGGTGGGTGTGCATGCGTGTTGCTTGTTTGTATCATGCTGTTTGGATGGACAAATGTGATGTAGGACATTCTGGGAGAAGGTTATGAAACAATTTATTGGACATTTACCCCCACCTCCCTTTTCAGGAGGTTAGATAGGATACTGTTTTCTTATCTCTTCAGGCATTGTTTCCTGTGTTCCCTCATTGTTTTGTAAGGCACTGCAGTTAGTGTGCTTTGTTTATCTCACAAATAGTAAAAAGCAGACACACACATACACAGACAGCACAGAACACCATCACACTCATGCTCACACTATTACACATACAGGTACAAACACATGCACAGTATGACTTTCAAGCAAGGTTTACTTAATGGGAACCAAGAACAGTTTTTTCCTTTTTGTCATCAATACATGCTGTAGAATTTTCAATAATTTATATAGTGCTTTGTGTCCAGGTTTGTGGATGCCAAGTCCTATTTTGAGGCAGTTGCAGAGGCATTGGAAAAAGCCAAGGAAGAATTTACATCACAGACTGGTGGTGAGTTGTCTTTCTTTACAGCGTGACTTGGTTTTCTTTTGTTTGTAGTAAACTAAACTCAGATTGTTATTTTGTTTGTAGTAAACTAATCATATTGTCATTTTGTTTGTAGTAAACTAATCAGATTAGTTTGTAGCAAACTAATCAGATTAGTTTGTAGTAAACTAATCAAATTATTAGTTTGTAGTAAACTAATCTGATTATTATTTTGTTTGTAGTAAACTAATCAGATTATTAGTTTGTAGTAAACTAATCAGATTATTGTGTTGTTTGTAGTAAACTAATCAGATTATTATTTTGTTTGTAGTAAACCAATCAGATTTTGACTGTGAAAATGTAGACTGGTACCAACTGTGCCATGTTCCGCATGGAAAAAAAAAAGTTCACTAACAGTTTGTTGGTAAGATTTATTGACAACACCTTCACCAAACAGCATCAGTACAAAAATGAAGGCTTCACCTAACGTCCCAGCTTTAAAAAAAACAAAGAAACAAACAAAAATTAGAATTCTGGCATTTGAAAATTGGACTTGAAGACAAAAATTGGATAAGCACTGGATATCATGGGAGGTAAGGTATCTTTAAACAGAAATTCCAGGTTTATATGGCAAGTGTATACAGATGTAATTAAAATAAGTGAACAGCATTCAGCCAACCAAAGATGTGGTGTGCCATTCAGCCAGCCACTCATTTTGAATACATTGTGGCTGTTTAGTGTGTAGAAATTTGAGATGCCTGTAAGATTTTGTGAGTTAAATGGCATAGTGATAGACTGAATTCAGAGAGTCTAATTTTATTCATTTACAGTGGCATGAGTGTTATTGTGAAAACATTTGATCTTTTTGTTTGGATGACTAGCAAAACAGTATCAACTGACCAAGCAACAACTTAACACTGAGACATGTCTGTCTTCTTGCGCTTTCATATAGCCAGGTGAAGGCTGGTAAAATTATTGAAGGTTTAGCTATTTGTCATTTAGGATTTCTTAAAATGTAAAACTAGCTTCATTGAGCTTGTTGAAGATCACATTAATTTTTAAAAGCTGTGACTGTTAGATGAATTTATTTTTTCAAAGAAATTTAGCTTAATCAGTACAGATCTGTGTGATATGTAAAGTGTAAGATACGAGTGAGGAAAACATCATTCTTTGAGCAGTGACGTATCGCTTTGAATTAGAAAGCAGTATTTTTTATGTAAACACATGTCTGGCTATATACCTACCATGTCTGACTGGTTGCATTGTGAGGTCAGTAGGTCACCCAATCTCGACCTAATTTTAGTAGTGGCTAATACTGGTATGAATTGAAGTAGGTCACACATCGCATCATGGTCTAGCTCCCAGTCCAGTGAGCACATTCATGATTGAGAACAAGCTCCATTCCACTGATTTCGAAGGCCCATCTATACTGCAGAAACCACTGAGAACTATGGCAAATTCTAGCGGAGATCGATGGGTGGGAGTAAGAATGCTGTTACTTTCATAAAAGCAGCTGTAAATATTTTGCAATGCATTAACTGACCAACAAAATCCAAAACAAAACAAACAAAAATACCACAGTGAGAAAAATAATATAACATAGCTAAAATTGTTCAGTAGAAACTAGCAGTGAGAGATTTGCAATGATTTTCAATGAAATGGCAGCAATGCATTTGTTGCGCTTTGCGATAAAACAGCTGTGGAAGGCATACAGCATTTTTCTGTGAAGCAGTGTTGCATGTCTTGCGATAAAAGAAGAATATAGCGTTTGCAAAGTGTTTGTTGCTGTGAAGCTGCATTCTGTGGTTTTCAGTAAAGGAGGAATAGTACATTTCAATCTTTTTGCTTTGGAGCAGCATATGATATGTGCAGTGTTTTGGTATCTTTTGTGATGGTGCATAGCATGCATTTTCGCCATCATCTGTACTAGGTTTTTACTTTGTCTTTTTGCATGACTGTCATGGCAATGTGGTGATTAGTATCACAGTAATTTCTTAAACATAGCTGTTGTGCAACATATTGTTTTGTTTAGTGATGACCACTAGTACTGTCACCGATATCACCTGCCATTATTACTTCAGGTGGCTTAAAAAAACAAAAAAACAAATGAGAAGATGGGACCTGCAATAAAAAACAGAATTTTTGTTTGTTTGTTTGTTTGTTTTGTGCTAAAAAGGAACATAAAATATCCACTAACCAAACAAACAAAACCTTGAAAATGTCCACATATATACACGCACTCTCGCTTTCTCCATCTCATAGAGTAGATATAAGAAGACATCTTTATATTATTAAGTTGTTGTGTGTGTATATCTTTTTTTGTGATATTATAGTGAAGCTTCTGTGCATGTGTATGTCTACATGAGAGTACACACACTCGCTTACACACATGCTCAAACGCCGCCACACACACACACACACACACAAACACACATACAACACACACATACACACACATACACACACACACACACACACACACACACACACACACACACACACACACACACACACACACACACACACACACACACAACAACATACATACATACACACAGACAACACACACACATACATACATACATACACACACACACACACACACACACACACACACACACACACACACACACACACACACACACACACACACACTGTTCTACTCTTCAGACTATAAACTTGTTTGCCATAAAACAATTTTTTCGATGTGTGATAAAGCAAAAATTACATTTTCTGAAATCCTAACTGTAGATTTTGTTGTTGCTGATGGTGTTACTTTTTTTATGAGTGCATTTTATATCAACGTTCTTTTGTGTATTTTCCTGCAGTTATTTCATGGTTAACAGTCTCTATTTCATCAAAACAATTTTGAAAATCAGCTCAAACACAAAGCTATGATTAGATGCAGAACAAAAGCTTGGCTTATTACCTGCAAACATCAGAGATGATAAATGAATAGAAATGTGAGTTTTTGAATAATAACACCACCAACAATGCAGCCAACAAGAGTGATGACCATGACAACAATTATAATAAACGTGGTGAAGCATTGGAAAACCCCACTAAAGACACAGCCAGCCAGTCATAGCTGTGACTAAATATAGCTTGATAGGGTCAACATTACAACAGCTGAGATTTTTCAATATTTCTGTTCTTTAACATCAGATCTTGAGTTTCCCTGGGTTTCATGTCTGAAAGCACCCTGCAAAACAAATTGAAAAAAAATTGTATTTAATCTTTCTAAATCTTTGTGAGTTTATTACTTTCCTTGTCAAAAATGCACTTACACAGTTTGACTGTGTCTAAAAAGAAAATTATAGACACAGTTTGACTGTGTCTAAAAGAAATTATAGCAGATAGATTACTTCTTTTTTTTTTTTTTCATGTGAATTTTTACACTTTGATGTTTTGAAATGAGTTGAAAATGCTGAAATGAAATTTGCGCTTTTGATTTGGTTTTCCTATGTTGCATCACGATTGATAGAAAATCCCAGAAATGTGCGCAGTTTGGATACTGTAACAAATATGGCCTGTGCCTCAGATGTAGCAGTGGTGATTTTCTTTGTGTGTGTGTGTGTTTGCAGTGTGTCTTCTTGGTGGTGGTTGATTTTTCTGTTGTTGATTTTTTTCTTGCAGTAGTAACACTTGGCCACAGGTGATGAAACGCTTTTACAAGTGTGTTAGAATTGTGTGTGATGGTTAAGTTGTATTGTTTATCCTCCAGTTGTTAAGTTTTTATGGTTTTTTTCTCTCCATACAAAAAAATGAATTACTGTTTTTGTTTCTTTTTTTTTTTTTTATTGTTTGATATTGGATTTCTTGAAGATTTTATCATTGATGGTATCCTCTCATCCTCTCGATGTATTGATTGTAATGAGCACATACGCTACATGCCCTGATTCCTTTTATGTATGATTATCTTTTCAGAACACACAACACTTGATTGTTTGTATTGTGATCTGTACATCATATGTGACAAATTCATGGTACAGACACATTTTCAGATGGTATATAATAGCAAAAAGCAATAAGGTTGTGTAAAATATGAAACTATCTTGTATCTAGGCTGTTTAACTAGGTTGTGTAAAATATGAGACTCTTGTATCTAGGCTGTTTAACTAGGTTGTGTAAAATATGAGACTCTTGTATCTAGGCTGTTTAACTAGGTTGTGTAAAATATGAAACTTGTATCTAGGCTGTTTAACTAGGTTGTGTAAAATATGAAACTGTCTTGTAACTAGTAGTGTAAAATATGAGACTATTGTGTTACTAAGCTGTAAAATATGAGACTCATGTTACTCGGCTGTGTAAAATATGAGACTATCATGTAACTAGGCTGTGTAAAATATGAACTATCATGTAACTAGGCTGTAAAATATGAGACTATCATGTAACTAGGCTGTGTAAAATATGAGAGTATCATGTAACTAGGCTGTAAATATGAGACTATCATGTAACTAGCTGTAAAATATGAGACTATCATGTAACTAGGCTGTAAAATATGAGACTATCATGTAACTAGGCTGTAAAATATGAGACTATCATATAACTAGGCTGTGTAAAATATAGTATCATGTAACTAGGCTGTAAAATATGAGACTATCATGTAAGTAGGCTGTAAGATATGAGAGTATCATGTAAGTAGGCTGTAAGATATGAGAGTATCATGTAAGTAGGCTGTAAAATATGAGACTATCATGTAACTAGGCTGTAAAATATGAGACTATCATGTAACTAGGCTGTAAGATATGAGAGTATCATGTAAGTAGGCTGTAAGATATGAGACTATCATGTAATAGGCTGTAAAATATGAGACTATCATGTAAGTAGGCTGTAAAATATGAAACTATCATGTAACTAGGATGTAAGATATGAGAGTATCATGTAACTAGGATGTAAGATATGAGACTATCATGTAAGTAGGCTGTAAAATATGAGACTATCATGTAAGTAGGCTGTGTAAAATATGAGACTATCATGTAACTAGGCTGTATAAAATATGAGACTATCACATAACTAGTCAGTTCTTCAGATAAGCTGTGAACTCAAGATCTGATATTGTAAGTTCAGCCCTAGTCTGCAGTGTTAAACACTGGTCTGTTTGTGCCCATCTTGATGTTTCCATCGTTCTGGTGGTGTCAGCTTAGTATTTCATAGGTCCACTGGCCTGTTGGCTGCCCATCTTAATGTTTCCATCATTCTGGTGGTGTTACCTTAGTGTTTCATAGGTCCACTGGCCTGTTAGCTGCCCATCTTAATGTTTCCATCATTCTGGTGGTGTTACCTTAGTGTTTCATAGGTCCACTGGCCTGTTGGTTGCCCATCTTAATGTTTCCATCATTCTGGTGGTGTCAGCTTAGTGTTTCATAGGTCCACTGGCCTGTTAGCTGCCCATCTTAATGTTTCCATCATTCTGGTGGTGTTACCGTAGTGTTTCATAGGTCCACTGGCCTGTTTGCTGCCCATCTTAATGTTTCCATCATTCTGGTGGTGTCAGCTTAGTGTTTCATAGGTCCACTGGCCTGTTAGCTGCCCATCTTAATGTTTCCATCATTCTGGTGGTGTTACGTAGGTTTCATAGGTCCACTGGCCTGTTTGCTGCCCATCTTAATGTTTCCATCATTCTGGTGGTGTCAGCTTAGTGTTTCATAGGTCCACTGGCCTGTTTGCTGCCCATCTTGATGTTTCCATCATTCTGGTGGTGTCACCTTAGCGTTTCATAGGTCCCTTCCTTCTCCTGCTCTGTCCATTTCAAGACCATGCCAGTGCATGGCATTTTGTACATGCTCAGAGAGTCTAGCGGGTAACTGCTGGCAGATTTGAGTGGAATGCATTTGCAATTGTCTTGAGTGCAATGATTCCTTATCGAACAAAATTCCAAACTCCAGACTTAGTATGTTTGAACATATTTTTACAGCCCCAAGAGGAGGAAAGTTAAATTCCTCCTTTGCAGTGGTAAAAAACCCACAGTCAGAAAAATGAGAAAGATAAAGACGAGCAGAGAAAAAACAACAACCTCAGAACAAAAGCAGAAACCTGAAAAAAACACGGCAGAGGTTGGGGAGCTAGCACAGGTGACTCTTGTAGAGCGCTGTATCAGTGTTCAGATCCTTCAAAAGGAAGATTCATGTGCTTCTAAAGCAGATAATCATTTCGTTCAGTGTGTTAGAAAAGAAATATCAACAGTGACCCCAAAATAAAACCCATGCCTGACACACATCACACGTTCACGCACACTCTCTCCCTCTTTCTCTCTCTCTCTCCCCCTTTTTCTCTTGATGTCTCTCCCTCTTTCTCTCTCTCTCTGTTTCTCTCTCTTTGTCTCTGTCGTCTGTTCTGTCTGTCTCTTTCTACATCCCCTTTACTCATAGCTCCTCCCTACAGGCTACACACCTGCACATATGATATGATTTCTCTCACACACATGCGCACACATACGTACACATGTACACACTTTTTATTACATGCGCATATATTTGCCTCTGTTCTTGTTGATTGTTGTTTGCATGAACTGACAGCATGATTATTTGTTGCTTCTCATGCTGTTTCTTGGGCTTTACGTATATGCTTTCATTTGTGTTAGTGTGACAGTGTGCAAAACATACATATGTGATTAGATATATGAATATAGCACTTGTGTGTTTTAAATAGATATAGGCGTTATAATGATTCCTTGCAGACATTTTACGTCTCTATTATGGCTAATGGTCTGAGTAGTTTTAATGAGCAAAATATCAAAGACTGCGTTTTTTTCAGGCATTGCGTTTTCGTTCAGGCATTAAGATTGGAATGTCCAACCATTGATTTCAGTTTGCTTAGCAAGATACCACAAAGATGATGATGATGTTGATTTCTTATACATTACAGTAGAAAAATACAGTCAAGAAGAGCTAAAATAATAAAACTTGATGCATTGATGATTTCTAACACGTTACACTGCAAAAGTAAGTCAAGAAAGGCTAAAATGATAACAGAACTTGATGTTATATGTTTGTGCACTTGTTGAGGAATGTTCTGAGCTATGGTTTTTGTGCTTTGTATCTGCTTCTAAGCTAGCTGAATGGGTAGCGCAAACTGTGTTAGATTTGAGAAGTTCTACAACATGGGAGATAATTCCTATGTGACTCTCAAGAGTTATGTTCTTTGATTAATATCTTGAACACTCCACTTAAAATTCTTGAATGTGATTATTCTGTGCATGTTGTATTCTCCATTTTTAATTAACACCATGTAGTATTTCATGATTTATTAAATGTTGTATACTGTATTTAGTGATCGGAAACAAGTAGTGGTTTTTATGATGATAGATCTATTTGTATTCAAGTCCATTTATACATATGTTCCAGTGTTAGGTGATCTTAACAGTGTTGACAGTATTTTGGTTCATTTTGATATCAGTTATTGAATGTTGTTTGTCAGTTTTTTCCATGCTTATCAGAATTGAAAAATAAAAGAAAATTTGATTCTGATGTTTGATTATCCAAAATAGTATTTTTACACATTTTGCAAGCGCTGCTCATGAGTATGTTGTACTTGCTGTTGGTTGTGTGTATGAGCTACATAAATGCTGTCATGTTTAGCTGTTGATTGTCTATTCTCTGGATAGATAGATGTCTTTTCTTTATGTTGTTTCTGTTGTAAATCTGTATGTTACATGTAAATCTGTATAGTATTTTTATAAATCCTCCATGCCGATCCATCCTCTTCTAAAATCTGATTTTTTCCAAAAGCATTGTTGTGTTTTCTGTACCTCCTTATCCTCATTGACCCAGTCAGTTGAGTTTTCAGATAGTGATTGAAAAGTTTTGGTTTTAGAAGAATGTTTCAAAAACTTCCACTGAAATAAGACTTTTATTAGTTTTCAAAGGATGATTGCGTGAATTTAAGCCATCTGTGACAAAACAAAACAAACACAACAACAACAACATCAACAAAAATTCAGTTATCAGTCAGCTTGTAGATATCTTGTACTTTTCATGAATGAAAGGTGATAATTTGATAATTGACCTTGATCTTGACCCTATTGATGTATACACCTGAACGCAGTATTCATTGATAAAAGTAATCTTTTATCGGATCACTATTGTCTAGTTCATGCAGTAAAGTAGCTTAGGGCTTTTTAAAGAGTTATGTCCATTGAGCACCTGGTCACAACGGGAAAGCTGGAGGGAAAGAGAGCACAGGTTGACTCAGGGAGAAAATGTTGGACGGACTTGCGGAGTGGCTGGGGACAAGGAGGGTGGGGGAGATGCTAGGGGCAACGAGAGATAGAGACAGATGGAAGTCCATGATCGCCAATGCCATGCGGCAGGGCACCTGATGATGATGATGATGATGTCCATTGAAAAATAGTATACTCACTCAAATATCACAGTTAATTCATTGGAAAACAGCATGCTCATTCAAATATCACAAAGTCTACAGCCTGTGAAATACGAGCATTATCTTTTTTCTATGGGTTTAGTGTTCAGCTGAGCTGTAAGTAATATGAACTGAACTGAACAGGCTACCATTGTGTGCCCTGATATGGCTGTAGTGTTTGGTTAGGCTGTAAGCAATATGAACTGAACTGAACAGGCTACCATTGTGTGCCCTGATATGGCTGTAGTGTTTGGTTAGGCTGTAAGCAATGTGAACTGAACTGAACAGGCTACCATTGTGTGCCCTGATATGGCTGTAGTGTTTGGTTAGGCTGTAAGCAATATGAACTGAACAGGCTACCATTGTGTGCCCTGATATGGCTGTAGTGTTTGGTTAGGCTGTAAGCAATATGAACTGAACTGAACAGGCTACCATTGTGTGCCCTGATACGGCTTTAGTGTTTGGTTAGGCTGTAAGCAATGTGAACTGAACTGAACAGGTTACCATTGTGTGCCCTGATATGGCTTTAGTGTTTGGTTAGGCTGTAAGCAATGTGAACTGAACTGAACAGGCTGCCTATCATTGTGTGCCAGTTTGTGTTCATTGACCAAGTTTGCAAAAGAAACATGCTGCTTCATGTTTTGTTTGTGATATCACGAATAAACTGAGCGCCATTTAAAGCATGACATCTATACCTGTTGTCCCCCCCCCCCCCCCACCTCTCTCTCTGTCCAACAAATTGTGTAAACTCAGGCAACAATACCATGTTGTATGTCTTGTCTGATCAGATGAGTTAGATGATGAGTCATCATTTTCTGTCCCTCTTTTAGTATTTTATTGGGCCATTGATCGCTGGATCCTGTTAATTTGTGTCTTGTTTACCTCAGATTTGACAATAACTGATACATAAAAAAGCAGTTTATACTATTATTTTATTTCTGTTTTAAAATTGGAGTTGTGTGTTTTATGTATAGGACTTACTTATAGTTAAGAAATTACAGTATAATTGCATATTTTGTGTCAGAACTTAAGACATTTTGTTGTGACATTTTATTGACTTCTGTGGCCATATTTACAATTCATGTTTTGCTGTTTATAACTCATATTTTGCTGTTTAATAAGACAAACCAAAAACCAGGAAATGGCAGTGAAACACATTATGATTAATACTTCAAAGAAAAATTAGAGAAAAAAAACAGAGGAAATAAACGGCAAAATGATAAATACTCTCCGACTTATTTCCAGATGTGTGTCATGGATTGTGTTTCAAAAAGGAATGATGCATTAGGCATGAAAGTTGAGTCATATAATGATTGATTGTGATATGAAACTATTATGTTATAATCCTGTCTTTATGCAGGTTGAGTCCAGAGATTTATATGAAGAGACCCATGGTGAATGGAGATCACTGGAGACTGGATGTAATACTGGAGAGAAAAGCTGTAAGTGTAGAGTTGTGTGTGTGTGTGTGTGTGTGTGTGTGTGTGTGTGTGTGTGTGTGTGTGTGTGTGTGTGTGTGTGTGCGCACTTATGTGTGTGTGTGTGCGCGCGTGCGTGTGCGTGCGCGTGTGTGTGCGCTTATGTGTGTGCAAGCATGAGTGATTGTGTATGTATGTGTTTGTGTGTGCATGTATGCAAGTGTTTGTATGTGTGTGTGTCTTTGTGTGGGTGTGCGCATGTGTGTGTATGTGTGTGTGTGTCTTTGTGTGTGTGTGCGTGTGCATGTATGCGTGTGTGTGTGTGTGTGTGTGTGTGTGTGTGTGTGTGCGTGTGCATGTATGCGTATGTGCATGTGCATGTGTGTGTGTGTGTGTGTTGTGTGTGTGTGTGTGTGTGTGTGTGTGTGTGTGTGTGTGTGTGTGTTAGAATGGTATACTCGGGGTATGATAACATACAGATTCTTTTCAGAGACCAGTGACCTTTTTTTTTCTGAAACCAGTGACCTTTTTTTTAAAATACTTTTTACATGATTTAGAAGCTGTCATTTGATTTGTGATGAATGGCCATTGCCTGCACACAGAGTGAGTGCAAACAATATTCTTTTGTACTTTGATATAAAAGAAAGAAAAACAATATGGTTTCAACATAAGCTGTTTACAGAAGGAACAAACTGTTTACAGAAGGAACAAACTGTTTACAGAAGAAACAAACTGTTTACAGAAGGAACAAACTGTTTACAGAAGGAACAAACTGTTTACAGAAGGAACAAACTGTTTACAGAAGGAACAAACTGTTTACAGAAGGAACAAACTGTTTACAGAAGGAACAAACTGTTTACAGAAGGAACAAGTTACCACAAGGGACAAGTTGTTTACAGAAAGAACAAAATGTTTACATAAGGAAGAAGTTGTTTACATTAGGAATAAGTTGTTTACATAAGGAATAAACTGTTTACATAAGGAACAAGTTATTTACATAAGGAATAAGTTGTTTACATAAGGAACAAATTGTTTACATAAGGAATTAGTTGTTTACGTAAGGAACAAACTATTTACAGAAAGAACAAGTTGTTTACAGAAGGAATATGGCTGCTTACATAAGGAACAAGTTGTTTACATAAGGAATAAACTGTTTACATAAGGAACAAGTTGTTTACATAAGGAACAAGTTGTTTGCATAAGGAATTAGTTGTTTACATAAGGAACAAGTTGTTTACATAAGGAACAAGCTGTTTGCATAAGGAACATGCTGTTTACATAAGGAACAAGCTGTTTATGTAAGGAATAAGTTGTTTACATAAGGAACAAACTGTTTACATAAGGAACAAGTTGTTTACATAAGGAATAAGTTGTTTATGTAAGGAATAAGTTGTTTACATAAGGAACAAACTGTTTGCATAAGGAACAAGTTGTTTACATAAGGAATAAGTTGTTTATGTAAGGAATAAGTTGTTTACATAAGGAACAAACTGTTTACATAAGGAACAAGTTGTTTACATAAGGAATAAACTCTTTACACAAGGAACAAGTTGTTTACTTAAGGAATGTTGTGTACATAAAGAATAAGTTGTTTACATAAGGAATAATCTGTTTACATGAGAAACAAGTTTACATAAGGAATAAGTTGTTTACATAAGGAATAAGTTGTTTACATAAGGAACAAAGTTGTTTACATAAGGAATTAGTTGTTTACATAAGGAATAAGTTGTTTACATAAGGAACAAGTTGTTTACATAAGGAATTCGTTGTTTACATAAGGAACAAACTGTTTACAGAAAGAACAAGTTGTTTACAGAAGGAATATGGCTGTTTACATAAGGAACAAGTTGTTTACATAAGGAATTAGTTGTTTACGTAAGGAACAAGCTGTTTACAGAAAGAACAAGTTGTTTACAGAAGGAATATGGCTGTTTACATAAGGAACAAGTTGTTTACATAAGGAATTAGTTGTTTACATAAGGAATAAGTTGTTTACATAAGGAACAAGTTGTTTACATAAGGAACAAGTTGTTTACATAAGGAACAAGTTGTTTACGTAAGGAACAAACTGTTTACAGAAAGAACAAGTTGTTTACAGAAGGAATATGACTGTTTACATAAGGAACAAGTTGTTTACATAAGGAACAAACTGTTTACATAAGGAACAAGCTGTTTGCATAAGAACATGCTGTTTACAAGAGCATACCTGTACACACACACACATGCGCGCACAAGCACACACAAAGCTTTGAAACCCCACATTATGATTCATATTTCCATCTATATAACAAGTGAATTTGTGTCTGTCATTCATGCTTAAGGAGTGAGAGGTTCATATTTCCATCTATGTTACCAGTGAATTTGTGTCTTTTGTTCAGGCACAAGGTGTGAGTGTTCATATTTCCGTCTGTGTTACAAGTGAATTGGTGTCTTGTCATTCTGGCACAGGGAGTGAGAGTGTTCATATTTCCATCTGTGTTACAAATGACTGTGTATGTCATTCAGGCAGAAGGTATGGGAGTGATCATATTTCCATCTGTGTTACAAGTGAATTGGTGTCTGTTAATCAGGCACAAAGAGTGAGAGTGTATATATTTCCGTCTGTGTTACAAGTGAATGTGTCTGTTATTCAAGCACAAGGTGTGAGAGTGTTCATATTTCCGTCTGTGTTACAAGTGAATTGGTGTCTTTATTCAGGCACAAAGAGTGAGAGTGTACATATTTCCGTCTGTGTTACAAGTGAATTGGTGTCTTTATTCAGGCACAAAGAGTGAGAGTGTACATATTTCCGTCTGTGTTACAAGTGAATTGGTGTCTTTATTCAGGCACAAAGAGTGAGAGTGTTCATACTTCTATCTGTGTTACAAGTAACTGTGTGTGTCATTCAGGCACAAAGAGTGAGAGTGTTCATATTTCCATCTGTGTTACAAGTGAATTTGTGTCTGTTATTCAAGCACAAGGTGTGAGAGTGTTCATATTTCCGTCTGTGTTACAAGTGAATTGGTGTCTGTCATTCAGGCACAAGGTGTGAGAGTGTTCATACTTCTATCTGTGTTACAAGTAACTGTGTGTGTCATTCAGGCACAAGGTGTGAGAGTGTTCATATTTCCATCTGTGTTACAAGTGAATTTGTGTGTGTCATTCAGGCACAAGGTGTGAGAGTGTTCATATTTCCATCTATGTTACAAGTAACTGTGTGTGTCATTCAGGCACGAGGTGTGAGAGTGTTCATATTTCCATCTGTGTTACATGTGAATTTGTGTGTGTCATTCAGGCACAAGGTGTGAGAGTGTTCATATTTCCATCTGTGTTACAAGTAACTGTGTGTGTCATTCAGGCACAAGGTGTGAGAGTGTTCATATTTCCATCTGTGTTACAAGTGAATTTGTGTGTCATTCAGGCACAAGGTGTGAGAGTGTTCATATTTCCATCTGTGTTACAAGTGAATTTGTGTGTGTCATTCAGGCACAAGGTGTGAGAGTGTTCATATTTCCATCTGTGTTACAAGTGAATTTGTGTGTGTCATTCAGGCACAAGGTGTGAGAGTGTTCATATTTCCATCTGTGTTACAAGTAACTGTGTGTGTCATTCAGGCACAAGGTGTGAGAGTGTTCATATTTCCATCTGTGTTACAAGTGAATTTGTGTGTCATTCAGGCACAAGGTGTGAGAGTGTTCATATTTCCATCTGTGTTACAAGTGAATTTGTGTGTGTCATTCAGGCACAAGGTGTGAGAGTGTTCATATTTCCATCTGTGTTACAAGTGAATTTGTGTGTGTCATTCAGGCACAAGGTGTGAGAGTGTTCATATTTCCATCTGTGTTACAAGTGAATTTGTGTGTCATTCAGGCACAAGGTGTGAGAGTGTTCATATTTCCATCTATGTTACAAGTGAATTTGTGTGTGTCATTCAGGCACAAGGTGTGAGAGTGTTCATATTTCCATCTATGTTACAAGTAACTGTGTGTGTCATTCAGGCACAAGGTGTGAGAGTGTTCATATTTCCATCTATGTTACAAGTAACTGTGTGTGTCATTCAGGCACAAGGTGTGAGAGTGTTCATATTTCCATCTATGTTACAAGTAACTGTGTGTGTCATTCAGGCACAAGGTGTGAGAGTGTTCATATTTCCATCTATGTTACAAGTAACTGTGTGTGTCATTCAGGCACAAGGTGTGAGAGTGTTCATATTTCCATCTATGTTACAAGTAACTGTGTGTGTCATTCAGGCACAAGGTGTGAGAGTGTTCATATTTCCATCTATGTTACAAGTAACTGTGTGTGTCATTCAGGCACAAGGTGTGAGAGTGTTCATATTTCCATCTATGTTACAAGTAACTGTGTGTGTCATTCAGGCACAAGGTGTGAGAGTGTTCATATTTCCATCTATGTTACAAGTAACTGTGTGTGTCATTCAGGCACAAGGTGTGAGAGTGTTCATATTTCCATCTATGTTACAAGTAACTGTGTGTGTCATTCAGGCACAAGGTGTGAGAGTGTTCATATTTCCATCTGTGTTACAAGTGAATTTGTGTGTCATTCAGGCACAAGGTGTGAGAGTGTTCATATTTCCATCTGTGTTACAAGTAACTGTGTGTGTCATTCAGGCACAAGGTGTGAGAGTGTTCATATTTCCATCTATGTTACAAGTAACTGTGTGTGTCATTCAGGCACAAGGTGTGAGAGTGTTCATATTTCCATCTATGTTACAAGTAACTGTGTGTGTCATTCAGGCACAAGGTGTGAGAGTGTTCATATTTCCATCTGTGTTACAAGTAACTGTGTGTGTCATTCAGGCACAAGGTGTGAGAGTGTTCATATTTCCATCTATGTTACAAGTAACTGTGTGTGTCATTCAGGCACGAGGTGTGAGAGTGTTCATATTTCCATCTGTGTTACAAGTGAATTTGTGTGTGTCATTCAGGCACAAGGTGTGAGAGTGTTCATATTTCCATCTGTGTTACAAGTGAATTGGTGTCTGTCATTCAGGCACAAGGTGTGAGAGTGTTCATATTTCCATCTGTGTTACAAGTAACTGTGTGTGTCATTCAGGCACAAGGTGTGAGAGTGTTCATATTTCCATCTATGTTATAAATAACTGTGTGTGTCATTCAGGCACAAGGTGTGAGAGTGTTCATATTTCCATCTATGTTATAAGTAACTGTGTGTGTCATTCAGGCACAAGGTGTGAGAGTGTTCATATTTCCATCTATGTTACAAGTAACTGTGTGTGTCATTCAGGCACAAGGTGTGAGAGTGTTCATACTGCTGTACAAGGAGATAGAAGCGGCTTTGATGATCAAGAGTATCTACAGTAAACAAGTGCTAATGGGCAAACACAAAAACATCAAGGTATGTGCAGTCTCTGGGCACAACAAACACATTTTTACATACGACAATAATAATAATAATGATGATAACATGATTACTAACGATGGTAGTAAGAATGATGATGATGATAATGATAATACTAATGAAAACAATAATGATAATGATAATAATAATAGTAATGATAATAATTTTATTTCTATAGCACAAACAGTCCATGTCTTTGTCAGAGAATGCTTGCTGCTTTGTACACAAGGAGAAAAATTTAGATGAAGCGGGGGTAAGGGTAAATACGTCAGGACATTAATATAAATGTAGTCAAATACGCACACCAGTGCTTCAGTGCAATATAAACATTGTTCATCAAAATTAACAAAATTGTTGCAGGAAGTTAGAAATATATGGTAGTGATACTACTTGATAAGTACAATTTTTCAGACATGCATACAAGAATGCAAACAGACACTCCTGAATATACTCACTGCATTAGAGGAGGAGGGAGGGGGGTTGTTACTTGGTCAGCACAGTAATCCAGCAACAACACATAATAAAAATACTACTACCACTAGTATGAACAAGATTGAGGCAGCTGAGATGTGGTTTCTGAGAAGGATGTTGAGAGTTCCATGGACAGCAAAGAAAACAAACGAGACAGTCTTGATGGAGGCAGACACAAGTAGATCATTCATAAGGAAGATTAGGAAAAGACAGGCAACATTTATAGGCCATTTTATTAGGAAAGGGGAATTGGAACACCTGGTCACAACAGGAAAGCTGGAGGGAAAGAGAGCACCGGATAGACCCAGGGAGAAGATGCTAGACGGACTTGCAGAGTGGCTGGGGACAAGGAGGGTGGAAGAGATGCTTGAAGCAACAAGAGATAGAGACAGAAGTCCATGATTGCCAACGCCACGCGGCAAGGCACCTGATGATGATAACTAGTATGAAAGATACATAAGGAAGGTATAGAAGGGAAAAAACATAACTTTTTTTGAACGGGCAACAGTTAACTGTGATGACTACAGTACACAACACAGCTATCTCACCACATCACACTACCTTACCTAATGACACACCACACCACACAATACAACACACCTGTGATGACTACAGTACACAACACAGCTATCTCACCACATCACACTACCTTACCTAATGACACACCACACCACACAATACAACACACCTGTGATGACTACAGTACACAACACAGCTATCTCACCACATCACACTACCTTACCTATGACACACCACACCATACAGTACAACACACCTGTGATGACTACAGTACACAACACAGCTATCTCACCACATCACACTACCTTACCTAATGATACACCACACCATACAGTACAACACACTGTGATGACTACAGTACACAACACAGCTATCTCACCACATCACACTACCTTACCTAATGACACACCACACCACACAATACAACACACCTGTGATGACTACAGTACACAACACAGCTATCTCACCACATCACACTACCTTACCTAATGACACACCACACCACACAATACAACACACCTGTGATGACTACAGTACACAACACAGCTATCTCACCACATCACACTACCTTACCTAATGACACACCACACCATACAGTACAACACACCTGTGATGACTACAGTACACAACACAACTATCTCACCATATCACACTACCTTACCTAATGACACACCACACTGTACAGTACAACATACCTGTGATGACTACAGTACACAATACAGCTATCTCACCACATCACACTACCTAATGACACACCACACTGTACAGTGCAACATACCTGTGATGACTACAGTACACAACACAGCTATCTCACCACATCACACTACCTTACCTAATGACACACCACACTGTACAGTGCAACATACCTGTGATGACTACAGTACACAACACAGCTATCTCACCACATCGCACTACCTTACCTAATGACACACCATACTTACAGTACAACACACCTGTGATGACTACAGTACACAACACAGCTATCTCACCACATCGCACTACCTTACCTAATGACACACCATACTTACAGTACAACACACCTGTGATGACTACAGTACACAACACAGCTATCTCACATCACTCTACCTTACCTAATGACACACCACACCATACAGTACAACACACCTGTGATGACTACAGTACACAACACAACTATCTCACCACATCACACTACCTTACCTACTGACACACCACACCATACAGTACAACACACCTGTGATGACTACAGTACAGAACACAGCTATCTCACCACATCACACTACCTTACCTAATGTAACACCACACCATACAGTACAACACACCTGTGATGACTACAGTACACAACACAGCTATCTCACCACATCACACTACCTTACCTACTGACACACCACACCACACAATACAACACACCTGTGATGACTACAGTACACAACACAACTATCTCACCACATCACACTACCTTACCTGACACACCACACTTACAGTACAACACACCTGTGATGACTACAGTACACAACACAGCTATCTCACCACATCACACTACCTTACCTAATGACACACCACACCATACAGTACAACACACCTGTGATGACTACAGTACACAACACAGCTATCTCACCACATCACACTACCTAATGACACACCACACTATACAGTACAACACACCTGTGATGACTACAGTACACAACACAGCTATCTCACCACATCACACTACCTAATGACACACCACACTATACAGTACAACACACCTGTGATGACTACAGTACACAACACAGCTATCTTACCACATCACACTACCTTACCTAATGACACACCACACCATACAGTACAACACACCTGTGATGACTACAGTACACAACACAGCTATCTCACCACATCACACTACCTTATCTAATGACACACCACACTTACAGTACAACACACCTGTGATGACTACAGTACACAACCAGCTATCTCACACATCACATACCTTACCTACTGACACACCACACCATACAATACAACACACCTGTGATGACTACAGTACACAACACAGCTATCTCACCACATCACACTACCTTACCTACTGACACACCACACCATACAGTACAACACACCTGTGATGACTACAGTACACAACACAGCTATCTCACCACATCACTACCTTACCTAATGACACACCACACCATACAGTACAACACACACCTTACAGCATGACACCACATAACATAAGATTGTCTTAGAAATAGCGATGTAGTGTTACCCTTTACCCTTATTGATGATTCAGGCCCAGTGCCCAGAAATTTTTGAAGTATGTGATTTATTAACATTCACAAACACTTCATTTTTTTCCATACATTGCCCAAACCAAACTTGTACAGGGTATTTCTGACTTTACCGTCCAAAGACTGTAGTTCCGAGACAGCGATTATATAGAACAGTTAAACACATGCACAAAAAATCCCACCTCACTGCCCATCTTCCATGGTATCAAAGTTAGTTTTCGTGTGTTCAGTGGTGTCTTGTTATTGAATGTGTCTTTCTCACTGGGTTTTTTTTTTCCAGGTACTTCGACACCCAGATCATCTTCCTGGAAAGGGGATTTTGCTGTGGGCGCACCATGAGAAACTGGTGGCCATCGACCAGCAGATTGCTTTTGTAGGGGGTATCGATCTGTGCTATGGACGATGGGATGATGCCCATCATAGGTATGAAAACACCTTGCATTTTTCAGTTGTGTCATGTGTTTGTGTGCTTTTATTCATATTCATATTTATATTCATATTCATGTTCATTTCTTTTGTGATGGTGGATTTGCCACATGAAACACAGCTGCTCTCCTTTTTGAGAACACGTTGCTGCAGTGCAGCGCCACCTCTTTTTTTTTTTTTTTTGACCAAGGCTTCAGAAAGGCGAAAAGACTGATTGGCCTTTGAGGAGAGGAACCTGGGAGATCAGCCTATCTCTCTAATATTTTATGCCAGGGCAGCGAGGCAAATGCCATGCTCTTCATGATTTTCAATTACTGTGGGATCTTTAGCGTGCGCTGGCCAGAAGGCACGTGGCTCCAAATTGTTTTTCATTCCTTTCTGAAGGATAAGACATTCATTTCAATTTTCTGGCCAAACTGAGGAGAAAAATCGAGGCGTCAATGGGAAATGGACCCTGGAACCCCAAGTTATTGGCAGGTGAACATCTGAACCAAACCATTCTGCCACTCTTCCACTTAAAGAAGAGTTGTCTATGCATTTGTTTTATATTGTTTTGTATTTCAGTCTGGTCTTTTTTTTCTTTTTCTGTCAGGACATTTTGAAAATCTGAACGAATATTTGTAGAAAGGGTGGATATAATTCAAGTCATTTTTTGTTATTCAGGTCCATGTAACTAACAATAATCCTGCATTATCAAGTTCACTGTCATTGTACTTGGTTCAGCCTTTCTTTATGTTTTGCATGTAGAGGTATATAACACGTCTAAAAGAGGATTCTTGCTGCCTGTTTTCACTTTAATTTTTCTTTGTGTGGGAATTGTATCAACCTCACAGTTGATCCTTGTGATATTTGTGTTTTATTTATTTGGTTGTTGTTGGTTTTTACTTATTGCAGTCTGTCATTCCTGTCTCTGACTGTGTGCATGTGTCTGTAATGCTGCTGTGATTTTTTAATGCAGTGTGATTGTTGTGAAGGTTGACAGACATGGGATCTATTGTGCTGTGATTGTTGTGAAGGTTGACAGACATGATATCCATTGTGCTGTGATTGTTGTGAAGGTTGACAGACATGGTATCCATTGTGCTGTGATTTTAAATGTTGTGTGATTGTTGTGAAGGTTGACAGACATGGGATCCATTGTGCTGTGATTTTAAATGTGTGATTGTTGTTGAAGGTTGACAGACATAGGATCCATTGTGCTGTGATTTTAAATACAGTGTGATTGTTGTGAAGGTTGACAGACATGGGATCCATTGTGCTGTGATTTTAAATGTTGTGTGATTGTTGTGAAGGTTGACAGACATAGGATCCATTGTGCTGTGATTTTAAATACAGTGTGATTGTTGTGAAGGTTGACAGACATGGGATCCATTGTGCTGTAATTTTAAATGTTGTGTGATTGTTGTGAAGGTTGACAGACATGGGATCCATTGTGCTGTGATTTTAAATGTTGTGTGATTGTTGCGAAGGTTGACAGACATGGGATCCATTGTACTGTGATTTTAAATACAGTGTGATTGTTGCGAAGGTTGACAGATATGGGATCCATTGTGCTGTGATTTTAAATACAGTGTGATTGTTGTGAAGGTTGACAGACATGGGATCCATTGTGCTGAATGCCCCGCCCTCCCCGGCCACAACTTCCATCTGTACAAGACCAGAAGAATCTCATGTCACCGACTTCACAGAGGTAAGACTGGACTGGAGACGCAAGGAATCCTGAGAAGTCAAATTGCTTTAGTCTGTTGGTTTCCTGCGTTTTGATCCTTGACCCCCCACCCCCCTACCCCCCCACCCCCTCCCTGGGGATGGGGAACAGAGGTATCTCATGCCCACTTTTGCATTGTGGAATTCATGTCACTTCCCCAAGACATCGTTATTGCCTTCTGGACTATTCATGTCATTCATTTTGTCATGCTCAGCGAGACATCAAGGAGGTTTTGCTGTTTTTTCCTTATGTTTTGTATTTGTTCTCTGTTTTAGTTATTTGGTCTTTGTTGCCTTCTGTTTTAGTTATTTGGTCTTTGTTGCCTTCTGTTTTAGTTATTTGGTCTTTGTTGCCTTCTGTTTTAGTTATTTGGTCTTTGTTGTCTTCTGTTTTAGTTATTTGGTCTTTGTTGCCTTCTGTTTTAGTTATTTGGTCTTTGTTGTCTTCTGTTTTAGTTATTTGGTCTTTGTTGTCTTCTGTTTTGGTTATTTGGTCTTTGTTGTCTTCTGTTTTAGTTATTTGGTCTTTGTTGCCTTCTGTTTTGGTTATTTGGTCTTTGTTGTCTTCTGTTTTAGTTATTTGGTCTTTGTTGTCTTCTGTTTTGGTTATTTGGTCTTTGTTGTCTTCTGTTTTAGTTATTTGGTCTTTGTTGTCTTCTGTTTTGGTTATTTGGTCTTTGTTGCCTTCTGTTTTGGTTATTTGGTCTTTGTTGCCTTCTGTTTTAGCTATTTTGTTGTCTTCTGTTTTAGTTATTTGGTCTTTGTTGCCTTCTGTTTTAGCTATTTTGTTGTCTTCTGTTTTAGTTATTTGGTCTTTGTTGCCTTCTGTTTTAGTTATTTGGTCTTTGTTGCCTTCTGTTTTAGTTATTTGGTCTTTGTTGTCTTCTGTTTTAGTTATTTTGTTGCCTTCTGTTTTAGTTATTTGGTCTTTGTTGCCTTCTGTTTTAGTTATTTGATCTTTGTTGTCTTCTGTTTTAGTTATTTGGTCTTTGATGCCTTCTGTTTTAGTTATTTGGTCTTTGTTGTCTTCTGTTTTAGTTATTTGGTCTTTGTTGCCTTCTGTTTTAGTTATTTTGTCTTTGTTGCCTTCTGTTTTAGTTATTTGATCTTTGTTGCCTTCTGTTTTAGTTATTGTCTTTGTTGCCTTCTGTTTTAGTTATTTGTCTTTGTTGCCTTCTGTTTTAGTTATTGGTCTTTGTTGCCTTCTGTTTTAGTTATTTTGGCTCGTTTGTTTGCCTGTTCTGTTTTATGTCTTTGTTGTTCGTTTAGTTATGGTTTTGTTGCCTTCTGTTTTAGTTATTTGGTCTTTGTTGCCTTCTGTTTTAGTTATTTGGTCTTTGTTGCCTTCTGTTTTAGTTATTTGGTCTTTGTTGCCTTCTGTTTTAGTTATTTGGTCTTTGTTGCCTTCTGTTTTAGTTATTGTCTTTGTTGCCTTCTGTTTTAGTTATTTGGTCTTTGTTAGCCTTCTGTTTTAGTTATTGGTCTTTGTTGCCTTCTGTTTTAGTTATTTTTTGCCTTCTGTTTTTAGGGTTTATTTTGGTCTTTGTTGCCTTCTGTTTTAGTTATTGTCTTTGTTGCCTTCTGTTTTAGTTATTGGTCTTTGTTGCCTTCTGTTTTAGTTATTTGGTCTTGTTGCCTTCTGTTTTAGTTATTTGGTCTTTGTTCCTTCTGTTTTAGTTATTTGTCTTGTTGCCTTCTGTTTTAGTTTTTGTCTTGTTGCCTTCTGTTTTAGTTATTTTGTCTTTGTTAGTTCTTCTGTTTTTTAGTAGTTATTGTCTTTGTTGCCTTCTGTTTTAGTTATTTGTTTTGCCTTCTGTTTAGTTATTTGGTCTTTGTTGCCTTCTGTTTTAGTTATTTGGTCTTGTTTGTGTTTAGTTATTTGCTGTTGCCTTCTGTTTTAGTTATTTGGTCTTTGTTGCCTTCTGTTTTAGTTATTTTGTTGCCTTCTGTTTTAGTTTTTTGTGCCTATATTTGTTGCCTTCTGTTTTAGTTATTTGGTCTTTGTTGCCTTCTGTTTTAGTTATTTGTGTCTTTTTGCTGTTTTAGTTATTTTGTTGCCTTCTGTTTTAGTTATTGGTCTTTGTTGCCTTCTGTTTTAGTTATTTGGTCTTTGTTGCCTTCTGTTTTAGTTATTTGTGCTCGTTTGTTGTCCTTCTGTTTTAGTTATTTGTTGTCTTCTGTTTTAGTTATTTGGTCTTTGTTGCCTTCTGTTTTAGTTATTTGGTCTTTGTTGCCTTCTGTTTTAGTTATTTGTCTTTGTTGCCTTCTGTTTTAGTTATTGTCTTTGTTGCCTTCTGTTTTAGTTATTGGTCTTTGTTGCCTTCTGTTTTTAGTTATCTGGTCTTTGTTGCCTTCTGTTTTAGTTATTGGTCTTTGTTGCCTTCTGTTTTAGTTATATCGGGTCTTTGTTGCCTTCTGTTTTAGTTATTTGGTCTTTGTTCCTTCTGTTTTAGTTATCTGGTCTTTGTTGCCTTCTGTTTTAGTTATTGGTCTTTGTTGCCTTCTGTTTTAGTTATTGGTCTTTGTTGCCTTCTGTTTTAGTTATTTGGTCTTTGTTGCCTTCTGTTTTAGTTATTTGGTCTTTGTTCCTTCTGTTTTAGTTATTTGGTCTTGTTGCCTTCTGTTTTAGTTATTGTCTTGTCCTTCGTTTAGTTTTTGTTGCTTCTGTTTTAGTTATTTGGTCTTTGTTGCCTTCTGTTTTAGTTATCTGGTCTTTGTTGCCTTCTGTTTTAGTTATCTGGTCTTTGTTGCCTTCTGTTTATGGCTGACAAAGGCCAGCTTGGTCCAAAAATTTGCACCTGTCTTGTCTTGTTTTATTGATACGCGTATTTGTGTATTTTTCTGGTCACTAATTTAGTTTCTCAAGATGTTTGGAAAGCGAGGAGACGATGGGTGGTTGTGGGAATATTCAGTATGTGTTTATGAGTGTGCATGTCCATTTGCGCATAAGAATATGTGTGAGGGATCATTCTGTGTTACTGGTGACCGTGTACCCACACTACTTTCCACATGTTGGGAGTGAACCCAACAACAAAAAAGAAAGATCCGATGAGGAGAGGGACAGGCTTGCCAGGTTCGGCTTGCCCAAATACACCAAATGACAAAGAATACACAGACCATGCCTGAATAGTCACAGGCCCTGGTCACCACTTGTGTCACTGCTAGGTGGACGCGAAAAATATGCTTAACTCATTCCGCCCTGCGCCCAACAAATTGTTGGGCACGAGTGATCGCCTCTCAGCTCCTGCACCCGACAATTTGTCGGGCATACACACACACACACTCACTTTTAGTTTTATTCATTTGTATGAATATTCATTAGGGAAGGGACTTTACTCAGTCATTCTTCCCTTCTGATAACTTTGAAGATTCCGCCAAATCATTTTGAAGCAATTTTACGCTTTTTTGTTGTTTTTTGATGTCAAGATGATTAAACGAGCTCCTACACAGTGCAACAAGTTTTGGTTGAAATCCTCCTGACAAAGGCAGTGATTTTGAGCCCAAAACAGAAGAAACGGCCTCTGAATCGAGTGTATCTTCGTCCATCGGCACTTCACTCGACAAACAGCCCTCGCAAAGACCGAAAATTGATGAAATCGATGAAATGGATGTGGAAAATCAACCATCAACATCAAGTGGGCATGTTCATATTGATGCTTCCAGAATTCTCCGACATCACTGTACGGCAAGAAAGCGACTGTGACAGTGATAATGAGAATGAAGGCTCCTTTCGTCACTTTCTTGCGTACAGTATGTCGGAGCAATCTCTGGCCCCACTACCCCACCACCACCCCCATCCTAACTCATGATAGGGCCTCTGAATTGAGTGTATCCCACATTTGCAGAAAAGTGTTTCTTTTTCCTTGATTTTTTATCTTGTGGATATTATGGGATTTAACACAATTTCAGAGTAATATTACACATTTTGTAGTTACTCCTTTTGTGTTACATTTGTGTGCATTGTGATTTTGGTGTGCCTCTTTAATTGTGAATATGAATAAATGATAAATGATTTTTTGTAGATTTTGTCAATTTTCATAAAATTTTAACAAAGACTAAAAACATTAAATGATCTGAAAATTACATATGAGACAGAACATTTACATATTAGCAAGCATACAAAATTTCAATGAATTTCATCAAGTAGTTTTTGAGATATAGGTGTTTTATTGGGGTACCCGTTGATTGTACAGTTCCCCCTCAAAACCCTCAGGCTGGGAGTGCATTTCTCTTGTAAAACAGACAGGGCTGAAAGAGTTAACCATTTGAATATACCCAGGCTTTGGCACATACCTGACAGAGCTGGAAAAAACTGATGAACAATGGCATCCCAGTGACGTTTCATGGAGAGGAGAAGAGTGTGTGTTGTGTGAGTTTGTACATGGTATGTGTGTGAAAAGACTGTATTTTCATAATATAAACCAATGTTTTATTGCACATTAAAATTCTGTTTTATTTCCAGTTGGCTGAAGATCTACGAAGTGTCGATAGTCCTGCTTCTCTGCGCCTTGCAGTCTTCCAACATTCCAGCAACTCCTGCATCAACAGCAAGTACAGCCACTGCTGCCTCTAAAACAGGCACGGCTGCTGCAGCAGCAGCAACACCAGCAGCAGTAGCTGCAGCAGGCAAACCCATCTTGGGCCTCTCTACTGAGGATGTCAACATAAAAATCATTCCGCCATCTCCACAGCAGACAGCAGGTGAATCGAATGATGCCGTTGAGTCTGACGAATCCAGACCTACTGATGGAGACGGTGACATAACTGTGAAACAGGAAACATCAGATCATGTGTTTGCACATGTAGTGTTGAACTCTGAAGTGGAAGAGTCTGAGACGGATGGAGCAGTAAAGGTGGAAGATTCCTCCACGGATGTGGTAGGTGCTGAACAGTCAAATAGCGTATCCTCCACAGATGTCATAGTGGCTGAACAGTCAAATAGTGTACGTACACAACTCTCACAAACAAAATCGGTGTCTGTGGACTCCACCACGTCCACAGGAAGCGGTAAGAGACATTTGTGGGGAGAGGGAGGCAAGTCCAAAATGCTGAAGCTGAAAATTCCAAAACAGTCGTCGGATGATGTAGAACCCTCAGACTCTGTGGGCAAACCTGACGACAAAGTGGAAGCGCATGATGAAGTGGACAGGCTGGATGTGTCCATGCGCCCGGGTGTCCATCAGGCCAACAATGGCCGCTTGCGGTCAAGCAGCGACACGTCCAACATGTCCAAAAACTCAGAAAGTGAACTGATCACCAAAGCTGAAGCGTCAACATTGCATCATCCACCTCCACCGCTGTCAGCACAGTCCAACCAGAGTTCAGGGAGTGGGCGTGGCAGGGACACGCTGGATTTTAAGGGAGCGGCTAGTGTGATGAACATGTTGCGGAGAAAAGCCAGGTTGGAGGAAAACAACAACCAGGGCAGGAACAGTGAGAGCAGCGACGCCACTGCATCACCCAGCACTTTGGCCAGAAGGTGATGTATTATCTTGTGAAGTTGTCCTTTTCCCAACAATAAGTTAATCTTTTATCTGTAAGGATTGTCGCTTGGTGCCTCCACAAAATGGAAATCTTTTAACTTCGTGGTGAAGTGATTCATGCTGCCACAAATATTCCGGTTGTACCAGTGTATGGAACCTGAGTATAAAAGATTTCTTGTTTTTCATGGCACAGTCTTCCTGCTAATTTACTTTTTCTGTCTGCCTCACTTTTGTGTTCCTGGAGGGCTGAAGCAAAATCATGTTTGGGTTCTGTTATTTATCTGTGCGTTCTCTCCTTTTTGAGGTGATGTGTTTTCATTTTTAAAAAATGGTTGAAAATAGTTCTGGTGGATATTTTCAGAGTGTGTGTGTGTGTGTGTGTGATGTGGTGGTGTGTGCGTGCGTGCGTGCGTGCGTGCGTGCGTGTGTGTGGAAACTTCAGCAACCAAAAGCTGAAATAGTGAAAAATATTTTTCAGCTGCTTATGGCATAACACAGTTGTCGGCATACAGTTTTCTTGATCATTTTCAGGAGGTCATTTAAGATCATTATAAAATATGTTCAGGGATTTCTTTATTAGAGTTATGTATTTTGTTCTTTAAGGTGATGGTATTTCAAAAACAAGGCAGTTCAGAGGAATGAGTAATTTTTGAGTTCCCTGTCAACTTTTGGTGCGCACAAAAATTTCCCAAGACATTTTTTCCCCCACTTCGTAGCTGGCATTTTCCTGACTTCATTTTTAGGTCAGGGTATTCTAATGTACACCAGTGCAAAAGTTTGATGTCTCATCATGAATTATTCATAAGTTGCAAGGTTCAGTTGCATGGCAAGACTAAAAACAAACCGGTGTGAAGGCCATATTCCGGCTGCACGCACAGTGGGGTGTGTGATGGAGACTTGAGATCTGTGAATTGTGCTGTTGATTGCAATGATATTCCTGTTCTAGGGCCTCCATAAATTGGGAAGGTGTATTTCTGTTTGCAGTATGTTCACTTCCTTCGAATTGTATGTGTGCTTATTTGATGTGTTTGAGATAGGGTACAGAGTGTGTCTGTGGGTTTCATCGGTCAGTCATTGCTTTCTGGGCTACTCAGGTGACATGGAATTGATGTGGATGGGTTGTGCATTCAGAAATGTGTGGGCTATGTATATATGTCTTGCAGTAGTTTCCATTTGCATGCTAGAGAAATGAAAAAAATTATTACCGTTTGTGGTCAAAAATTCTTTGGCATGTAGTTGTCATTGAGCATAAGAGAGAGATATTGTACTGAAGGGAGTAAATAAAGCCTGTTTTATAGTCAGACAGACCATTGAGCTTCAGAGAGATGTGATACTGAAAGGTGTTAATAATAAAGCCTTCTTTATAGTCAGATAGACCAGTAAACACAACATTGTAATTTGAGTTTCGTTCATTGTTATCAGGTGCTGAGACTTCAACCAAAGTTGTGTATGTTTTGTTCATGCACCTTTCCAGTGCATAAGGTTTTGCGCAAGCTTAAGTTTTTGCAGTTGGTGGATAGGGTGCGGGAGTCAAAGGGTTAAGTTTTTGCAGTTGGTGGATAAGGTGCGGGAGTCAAAGGTTGTTTTTTCAGTTGGTGGATAGGGTGCGGGAGTCAAAGGTTGTTTTTTCAGTTGGTGGATAGGGTGCGGGAGTCAAAGGATTAAGTTTTTTCAGTTGGTGGATAGGGTGCGGGAGTCAAAGGGTTGTTTTTTCAGTTGGTGGATAGGGTGCGGGAGTCAAAGGATTAAGTTTTTTCAGTTGGTGGTTAGGTGCGGGAGTCAAAGGATTAAGTTTTTTCAGTTGGTGGATAGGGTGCGGGAGTCAAAGGATTAAGTTTTTTCAGTTGGTGGTTAGGTGCGGGAGTCAAAGGGTTGTTTTTTGCAGTTGGTGGATAGGGTGCGGGAGTCAAAGGTTAAGTTTTTGCAGTTGGTGGATAGGTGCGGGAGTCAAAGGGTTAAGTTTTTGCAGTTGGTGGATAGGGTGCGGGAGTCAAAGGGTTAAGTTTTTGCAGTTGGTGGATAGGTGCGGGAGTCAAAGGGTTAAGTTTTTGCAGTTGGTGGATGGTGCAGGAGTCAAAGGATTAAGTTTGAGTTGGTGATGATCGGGTGGGGAGCAATGGATTGTTCAGTGGGGAAATGGGTACCGCATGAAGTCAATGAGATTAAAGTTTATATCAGTTGGTGGAACTGGGATGCGTGGATGATAAGTGATTAAGTTTTTCGTTGGTGGTTAGGGTGCGGGAGTCAAAGGATTAAGTTTTTTCAGTTGGTGGATAGGGTGCGGGAGTCAAAGGATTAAGTTTTTTCAGTTGGTGGTTAGGGTGCGGGAGTCAAAGGGTTGTTTTTTCAGTTGGTGGATAGGGTGCGGGAGTCAAAGGATTAAGTTTTTGCAGTTGGTGGTTAGGGTGCGGGAGTCAAAGGGTTAAGTTTTTGCAGTTGGTGGATAGGGTGCGGGAGTCAAAGGGTTAAGTTTTTGCAGTTGGTGGATAAGGTGCGGGAGTCAAAGGGTTAAGTTTTTGCAGTTGGTGGATCGGGTGCGGGAGTCAAAGGATTAAGTTTTTGCAGTTGGTGGATAGGGTGCAGGAGTCAAAGGGTTAAGTTTTTGCAGTTGGTGGATAAGGTGCAGGAGTCAAAGGGTTAAGGAGTCTGACAGATGATAGATCGGGTGGAGCGCATATGGAATTGTTCGGGTGGGAATAATCCACCGGAGTAAACTCCACATGAAAGCCCCAGCATGAGAATGTGAAAGTTAAATATGAAAATGTGATGTTACACTGTTTACTGATGATGATGATGATGATGATGATAATGATAACAACAGCAATGGCGATGTGATGATGATGATTACCAGGATAATGATGATGGTGATAATAAAAGTGATTGTATTTGCAAATCACAAACAGTCTCAGAGAATGCTCATTGCTTTTTACATAGACATTATAAAAAAGAAAAATGGGGGGGGCTTGCCATACAATATATTAATGCAGTATATATACAGTTAGATACTCGGACCAGTACGTCAGTACAGTGTAAACATAATTCATCAAAAACAACAAGAGATTATAGCATGAAATTAGAAATAGGTGGTAGTGATACTTGTTGAAAACAACTAAATTTAAGGAATAAAAATAACGGATAAATACAGTCTTTTCAGAGTCGACACAGACATCGACGAATGCGCACAGACACAGACAAATGCACGCACGCATGCACACACACACACGCATGCGTGCACACATACACACACACAAACACATCAGCACGCATGCATGCTCGCACGCGAGCATGCACACACACACACACACACAACACACACACACACACACACACACACACACACACACACACACACACACACACACACACACACACAACACACACACACACACACACACACACACACACATGTGTGCGCGCACGCACACATGCACAAACGCACACATACACAGACGCACACACACACAGACAAAACAACAACACACACACACACAAAATAACCCTGAAAGCTATGTCTTATGATATTGATTCTGTACAGGCGGTGGAAGATGGTGTTCAACGTTCAGAAGTTTGAGTCTACAGTACGTCACTCACAGACACCAGAAAGAATTCCTGCTGAACTCCTGCTGCCTGCGTCACAGGATAAAAAAAGAAACATGGGGTAAGGCATGGAGTCACACTTTGTAGCTGTTGGGTGGGGTTTTTGTTTGGCTTAACCCTTTGACTCCCGCACACTATCCACCAACTGCAAAAACTTAACCCTTTGATTCCCTCACCCTATCCACCAGCTTTTTGCAGGAAGCTGGTGGATAGGGTGAGGGAATCAGAGGGTTAAGTTTTTGCTTTGCTAGCATGGTTGACAATGCAGGATGCTGGTGGACAGGGTGTGGGAGTCAGAGGGTTAAGAAAGGGGACATAATTTCCTGTTGGGAGATCTGTCACTGTCTGTCTGTCTGTATTATATCTGTCTGTCAATGAACAAAATGTGTTAGTTCTTAGTTGACTATTTGCTGTGGTTAGGGCGACATATTACCAGCTGGAAGTTTGTGTGTTCGAATCCCCATCAGTCCTGCCGAAATCATGGGGAGGGGAGGGGGGGTTCAGCCCTAACCCACTCATATGCACAATTGAATATGGTTTGGGCTTACACGGTTGAGTCTCATCCACTTCACAAAGGCATCGTTTAGAGTTGCTCAAATCTTGTCACCAACACCGCAAGTGTGTCTATCTCTGTGGCCTGGTTGACGTCAGGATATATTATGATAGTAAGCGTGAAGTGCAGCTTGTCATGCAGTCTTCATTTTTAGGTGGAAACTTCATAGCATTGTGATTATCATCTTTATCATAGCATTGTAAAGTTTGTCCCATTAACTCATGGAATCTTGACTGCAGACTAGTGCTGTCCATTTGTACCATTGTTTGAATCGTGACGGCGGGCAAGCACTGTCGGAAAATGCCTTTTTTTTTATTTATAACATGAGGAAGAAAACTCCTGAAAGTCAAAGTATAATCATCTAATGATCTATGCATCGATTGCTTCCCTTAGACCGTAACTAATCATCATACAGCCTTTGTTGTAACTAAATTTCTGGAGTCAGTAAGCGACGCTGTATTCATCTACTTTTTCACAATGGCGGCAAGGCGTCTTTGGAACCGGTGTATGTTTTCTGTGCAAGAGGCGATCGATATCATCCAAGCTGAAGGATCTGATGATGAATTAGATCTTGTTGGTGAATTATCTGTCGAAGATAGAGGTGATTTGTTGGATTCAGATGACAGTTTGTCTCTTGTTTGGCTCTAAGTGACATCGCTATGTGGTGGATCATGTGGTTCAAAACTTTTGTTCGGAATGCTGTTTGGATACCTTAATTGGAGTAATTTCCACATTCAAGTGGGAAATCAGCACCCAAACTGTAATAATAATAATAATTACAATATTTATATAGCGCAAAATCTTGATAAAATCAAATCTAAGCGCTGAAACAGACACACACACACACGCAGGCACGCACACATGCACGCACGCACACGCACGCACGCACGCACGCACGCACACACACACACGCACACACACACACACACACACACACACACACACACACACACACACACACACACACACACACACACACACACACACATGGCTATAAATGGGGAGAAAGAATAAAAGCAATGGAAAATTATAGAGAGCATATTATATACAATTATATATTACAATGTGATTCCCCTCCGAGTGGAGACAGGCTGCAGAGGGGATTGAGTGAGGTCAGGATTTTATGCAGAGGAGAAAAGGTGAGTTTTGAAAGCGGACTTGAAGGAGACAAAAGTAGGTTGCTGACAGACTGAGAGAGGAAGTTTGTGAGTAGAATGTAAAGTAGCAAGCTTCTACCTTTCTTTTGCACTTTACTGTTTGTTTCTATCTTGTTTGGTTATTTTTTAATATTTGTAAAAAAATGGCCGAAAACGTGCGATTTCAGGGGTAGACAAGCACTATTTGACTGCGACTCCATTGAGTTAAGGTGATGTAGAAAGTAGGACAAGGAAAAAAGAAAAGGCTGAACACAAGTGAAACTGCCAAAGTGCAATGATCCTTGAGATTTCTCAGCTATTTGTTGACACTCTTACTAAATTTGGTTTTGTGGTTCCTTGTATTGAGAAGAAGCCAATGTATTATTCAGAAGAAAATGGAAGCTGTGAGCATGGTTTTGATTGTCTTGTTTGCATGACAGTTAACTCTTTGACTCTCACACCTATCCACCAACTGCAAAAACTTAACCCTTTGACTTCCTCACCCTGTCCACCAGTTTCCTGCAGGAAGCTGGTGGATAAGGTGAGGGGATCGAAGGGTTAAGTTTTTGCTTTGCTGGCATGGTTGGCAATACAGGATGTTGGTGGACAGGGTGAGAGAGTCAAAGGGTTTAAGTTTTTGCTTTGCTGGCATGGTTGGCAATACAGGATGTTGGTGGACAGGGTGAGGGAGTCAAAGGGTTAAGTTTTTGCTTTGCTGGCATGGTTGGCAATACAGGATGTTGGTGGACAGGGTGAGGGAGTCAAAGGGTTAAGTTTTTGCTTTGCTAGTATGGTTGACAGTGCAGGATGTTGGTGGACAGGGTGAGGGAGTCAAAGGGTTAAGTTTTTGCTTTGCTAGTATGGTTGACAGTACAGGATGTTGGTGGGCAGGGTGAGGGAATCAAAGGGTTAAGTTTTTGCTTTGCTAGTATGGTTGACAGTACTGGATGTTGGTGGGCAGGGTGAGGGAATCAAAGGGTTAAGTTTTTGCTTTGCTAGTATGGTTGACAATACAGGATGTTGGTGGACAGGGTGAGGGAGTCAGAGGGTTAAGTTTTTGCTTTGCTAGTATGGTTGACAGTACAGGATGTTGGTGGACAGGGTGAGGGAATCAAAGGGTTAAGTTTTTGCTTTGCTAGTATGGTTGACAATACAGGATGTTGGTGGGCAGGGTGAGGGAGTCAAAGGGTTAAGTTTTTGCTTTGCTAGTATGGTTGACAATACAGGATGTTGGTGGGCAGGGTGAGGGAATCAAAGGGTTAAGTTTTTGCTTTGCTAGTATGGTTGACAGTACAGGATGTTGGTGGACAGGGTGAGGGAATCAAAGGGTTAAGTTTTTGCTTTGCTAGTATGGTTGACAATACAGGATGTTGGTGGGCAGGGTGAGGGAATCAAAGGGTTAAGTTTTTGCTTTGCTAGTATGGTTGACAGTACAGGATGTTGGTGGACAGGGTGAGGGAATCAAAGGGTTAAGTTTTTGCTTTGCTAGTATGGTTGACAATACAGGATGTTGGTGGGCAGGGTGAGGGAATCAAAGGGTTAAGTTTTTGCTTTGCTAGTATGGTTGACAGTACAGGATGTTGGTGGGCAGGGTGAGGGAATCAAAGGGTTAAGTTTTTGCTTTGCTAGTATGGTTGACAGTACAGGATGTTGGTGGGTAGGGTGAGGGAGTCAAAGGGTTAAGTTTTTGCTTTGCTAGTATGGTTGACAATACAGGATGTTGGTGGACAGGGTGAGGGAGTCAAAGGGTTAAGTTTTTGCTTTGCTAGTATGGTTGACAATACAGGATGTTGGTGGACAGGGTGAGGGAGTCAAAGGGTTAAGTTTTTGCTTTGCTAGTATGGTTGACAGTACAGGATGTTGGTGGACAGGGTGAGGGAGTCAAAGGGTTAAACTTCAAATGGTGTAGAACGCAGTCTGAAGTCAGCTGGATTTCATTATGCCACTGCTGGATGATGTGAGGATCTGTCCAACTGTTTGACTTTCAGGTCATAGCTGAAGACAATGGTTCACCAGGTCATCTATTGTTGGTTCACCCAGGTCATCTATTGTTTGGTCACCCAGGTCATCTGTTTGTTTGGTTCACCCAGGTCATTGTTGTTTGGTTCACCCAGGTCATCTATTGTTTGGTTCACCAGTCATCTGTTGTTTGGTTCACCAGTCATCTATGTTTGGTTCACCCAGGTCATCTGTGTTTAGTTCACCCAGGTCATCATTTTTGGTTCACCCAGGTCATCTATGTTTGTTCACACAGTCATCTATTGTTTGGTTCACCCAGGTCACTATTGTTTGGTTCACCCAGGTAAATCTGTTGTTTGGTTCACCAGGTCTCTAATTGTTTGTTCACCAGTCATCTATGTTTGGTTCACCAGGTCACTATTGTTTGGTTCACCAGGTCATCTGTTGTTTGGTTCACCCAGGTCATCTATTGTTGGTTCACCCAGGTCATCTGTTGTTTGGTTCACCCAGGTCATCTATTGTTTGGTTCACCCAGGTCATCTGTTGTTTGGTTCACCCAGGTCATCTATTGTTTGGTTCACCCAGGTCATCTGTTGTTTGGTTCACCCAGGTCATCTATTGTTTGGTTCACCCAGGTCATCTGTTGTTTGGTTCACCCAGGTCATCTGTTGTTTGGTTCACCCAGGTCATCTATTGTTTGGTTCACCCAGGTCATCTATTGTTTGGTTCACCCAGGTCATCTTTGTTTGGTTCACCCAGGTCATCTGTTGTTTGGTTCACCCAGGTCATCTGTTGTTTGGTTCACCCAGGTCATCTGTTGTTTGGTTCACCCAGGCCATCTATTGTTTGGTTCACCCAGGCCATCTATTGTTTGGTTCACCCAGGTCATCTGTTGTTTGGTTCACCCAGGTCATCTGTTGTTTGGTTCACCCAGGCATCTATTGTTTGGTTCACCCAGGCCATCTATTGTTTGGTTCACCCAGGTCATCTGTTGTTTGGTTCACCCAGGTCATCTATTGTTTGGTTCACCCAGGCCATCTATTGTTTGGTTCACCCAGGTCATCTATTGTTTGGTTCACCCAGGTCATCTATTGTTTAGTTCATCCAGATCAACTATTGTTTGGCTTACCTGTTGTTGATACCATAACTATACATCCACCGATATTTACTTCCATTTGTAACTGCTGATCATGTGGCATTCATGTTTGTATATATATGTTTTATAACCATAGGTATACTTATTTTGATTTCATTTTTGCATCAAGGTTTTCCACTTATATAAAATACATAAAGGTTTGCACCTAATAAATATCTTTGCATCATCATCATCAACATCATTGTTGTTGTTCTTCTTCTGCTTCTTTTTATTTATTGTTGTTATTATTATTATTATTATTATTATTGTTTATTATAATTATTATCATCATTATGATTATGTATTGCTGTTATTATTACTGTATATGTACATATACTTAAACAGTAGTATGTTTATTTGTGTATGTGTATTAATGTGCATGTGTGTATGTGTGTGTGCACGCTCGTGTGTGTGCATGCATGCATGTGTGTGCGTGTGTGTGTGTGTGTGTGTGTGTGTGTAATATGACAGCGCTTCTGTATGTATTACACTCTGCGTCTTGAAAATGTTAAATGTGCAATGAGTCCAGATGAGTTTGAAGAATAGTACTATACAAGAACAATATACAAGAACAATTATTGTTTAGGTTGTTCTGTTACCAGGGCTCTTACTTTTCCACGAATTCGCGGATTTCTGCGAAAACTGAGAGTGAGAATCCACGAAAAAAAAATTTCCGCGAAAAAAAAACCCATAAAAAAATATAAATTAAGCTCAGATATGTGTCAGATTGCGCCATGTTAAACATAAATTTTCAAAATTTTCCAGGTGGGCAAATCCCTCCCCCCCCCCCCCCCCCCCCCTGATTTTCAGGGATTTTTGCTTTTCCTCAGTGGGAGCCCTGGTTATTGTCAGTCTCAAGTAACAAGCATGACAGCTGATTGATCCTGCAGACAGGTGACAAATTGGGATATATCTCTTTTGTAACACACATTACCAGCAGTTGCTGTGAGAATGATGTAGGCTTCATGTACTTGTGTTTCAGAGTCATTCATTTTACCACAAAATGGAGAACAAGTTCAGAGGAGATCGCAGAGGAAGTTTTGATCTCGGCACAATTGAGATGAAAAATAAGTGAGTATTTCATACAGAGTATTAAAAATGTTAACTCTTTTCCCACCATGGTCGCAATCACGTGACTTCCTGTACGACCGCCATGGTTGCATTTGTGCGTCTAGGAGGGGTCATGCTGAACGATAACTTTTCACGCGGGTACAAAGCTTCTGTCAGCTCCACTGGTGAATGCAGGTGACTGTGCTATTTTTAAACTTTACCAGCGACCTAGTTTTTCAGCAGTGAGGCTGAAATGTGGCTTTGTTAACTGTCAAAATTTATGTCACGTTTTCTCTGAAGCGTTTTCTCCAAAATGGCCGCAAATCGACACGCATTGTCTACCACTCTGAGTAGAATAAGCAGATAGCTGACTTTTTGTGTAGATTTTCCATTGCTTTTTCTCATTTATTATAATGATATCTGGCGCACAACGCATGAAATAAGGTCAGTAGTGCAACTAATAAATCGTATGAAAAAAATTGTTTGTTTTTCTTTATATCAAGATTATCTGTGGAATAATCAATCAAGTACATAAACATAAGCATTCATATGTAAATACATCTGCCTTTTACACAGCAAAAAAAAAGTAAGTGAAAATCTTAAATAGTCTTTGAGATATAAGCTTTTAAAAATGCATACTGCGTTGCAAAATTGGCTGCCCAAAATATACTTGGCACTGAGGAGTGCCGTTTCTGGGGAAACTTGGTGGTGAAAGAGTTAAACTAAGAGTAATCTTCTTTTTGTGGAACATATTTTTCATATAATTCATGGATCATGTTACGACAGTATTTTTTTAAAAATCTGATTGCATGTAGTGTTGTATTGTGTGGTATTTGTTGTGATTTATGGCAAATGATCTGTAGGTGTTAGTTACACATCTACATCATTGTTTGAGATGAAAAATAAGTAAGTACTTCATACAGAGTATTAAGAATAACTATGTTTAATTGAACATATATTTCATAGATCATGTCACATGTAGTACTTTTTATATATCGTATTGTATGTGGTATTGTCAATACATGTTGCGGTACATTACAAAGGATCTGTAGTTGTTACTTACCTGTCTACAGCATCAACAACAGCAATGACAGCAGCAGCAAATGCATCCACAAAAGCAAAGAAAACAACAAGACATTATTTGAAACCTTTACGTTTTCCTGTTTATTTAGACTGGTTTAACTTTAAGACTTGAATGGGGCAGAAATAGATGATTTACCTTCTAGTCTGCCTGCACAAGTTTGCGCTGGTGTGAACCAAACCCAGTGAATTTTATTTTTTCATAAGGCCTCCAGTCTACCAAGTTATGAATGGGTACCTGACTTTCTTCAGAGTCAGGAAGGTAAAGCAGGGAGAGTGAGGACATGGACACCAAAGTTGTTCTCAACCAGCTGTTAAACCACCTTCATTCCAATAACCTTGTCTATCCCCTTCAGTCTGCTTACCGTTCTGCACATAGCACCGAGACTGCTCTTCTCAAAATCTGCAACGACTTACTGACTACTCTTGACTCTAACAATGTATCACTTTTGACTCTCTTGGACCTATCTGCTGCCTTTGACACTATTGACCACTCTATCCTTCTCTCCCGTCTGCATCACTCTTTTGGGCTCCATGATACTGTCTTGAATTGGTTTCATTCTTACATCACCGATCGTCTGCAAGTAGTTTCTGTCAATGGTCTTTCTTCTAATGCTTCCTGTCTGACCTATGGAGTGCCACAGGGATCTGTTCTGGGCCCCCTACTTTTCATTCTCTACACCTATCCTGTCTCCTCTATTGTCCAAGAACACCTACTTCAGCATCATTCTTTCTCGGATGACAATCAGCTGTATGTCTCTGGGCCTCTCCCTGACCTTCCCCTCATGATCCAAAACACCCAATCTTGTGTAGCCGACCTGAAGGATTGGATGACTGAAAACAAACTGAAATTGAATGAAGAGAAATCCGAATTGATCTTGATCACCCCACCCAAACTCCAAAATCACCCCTCTCTTCCAACCTCCATCACACTTGTTGACTCGTCTATCACTCTCTCCTATTCTGCCCGTAACCTTGGTGTAACTCTTGACCAAACCCTGTCCTTCCATCTGCATGTTAGCAACGTTTGTCGGACTTGTTTTCTTGAACTCCGCCGAATTGCTTCTATCCGCCATCTCCTCTCAGAAGACACGACAAAGACTCTTGTCTGTGCACTTGTTCTATCTCGTCTTGATTACTGTAATGCTCTTTTGTCTGGTTCCCCCTCTCACCTCATTGGCAAACTTCAGAAAGTTCAAAATCATGCTGCCCGTCTCATCTTCCGCTCTTCAAAATTTAACCATGTTACGCCATTGCTCTGTTCTCTTCACTGGCTCCCGGTTCAGCAAAGAATATCCTACAAGATTGCCTGTCTCTGCTTCAAATCTATTGAGTCTTCCTGTCCTGAGTATCTCGCCCATCTGTTACATCTCTACACGCCATCTCGAGCTTTGCGCAAATTGCGGTCCTCATCCGACACCCGTCTCTATAGTATCCCATAGTCCGCACTAAAAGGTTTGGGCAGCGTTCTTTTTCCTATCAAGCTCCAACTATCTGGAATCAGCTACCTCGCTCACTCAGATACTCACCCTCTCTGTCCACATTCAAACGCTCCCTCAAAACTCATCTGTTTCCCAAATAACTGGTAATTTCTGCCCCCTTCCCCCCATGTAACGTAATGTTGGCTTTATAATGTCTTAGTGTCAATGTGTCATTGCATTTGCATGTCGTGCTGTGTGTGTGTGTGTGTGTGTGTGTGTGTGTGCGTGTGCGTGTGTGTGTGTGTGTGTGTGTGTGTGTGTGTGTGCGTGTGTGTGTTTGTGGGCGTGTGTGTGCGTGCTTGTGATTTCGGTTATATGTTTTGCCATTGTTAACGCCTAGGGCATTAATTTGATTAGGCGTACTAAATGTTCATAATAATAATAATAATAATGCTGCCCCCCCCCCCCCACCCCTAAAAGCTGAGAGTCTAAGAAAACCTTTACCTGAACTTTTTATGTTTAAAATCATACAGTAATGAAACAGTCACTGATGTTCAACACATCAAGAAACTGTACTTAATATTTAATGCCTCTGTTCATAGTAATAATCTTTGATACTTATCCGTGTATAATTTATTTTTATAGATCGCAAGAAAGTGATCACATTCTTCTTATGTTCTGTATAACTGGCAAAACTGTAAACATGAGACAACATGTATGACAATTTGTAAATATGAAATTCGGATGTGAAACATTTAGCAAAAGTGTATGTCAGTATTTGAATATGAAATTCAGATATGAGCCATTTAACAAGTACTTTAGATCAACATCAGATTGACACCTGCTCCTGATGTTGGACAGGTTTGATGATGGTGAGACAGGGGTGTATCGCACACACAGTGAGCAGAACATCTTGGAGCGAGGTCTGCAAGGAGGCACACGACTGTGGATTGGCAAAGATTATGTCAACTTCATTCACAAAGACTTTGTGTGTTTGGAGAACCCTTTTGAAGGTAAGCTGTGTTCCTAGTTACTATGTTTGAATTGTGCGTATACATACATACATACATACATACATACATACATACATACATATATATATATATACATATATATATATATATATATATATATAGAGAGAGAGAGAGAGAGAGAGAGAGAGAGAGAGAGACATATATAGATATATGCATATGTATATAGGTATTTTGTTTTGGACTAGTATCATGGCATTTTTTGTCTAATTTCATGCTATCATCTGTTGTTATTTTTGATGAACTGTGTTTATGATGCATTGTTGTGAACTGGTGTATGTATCGGACTGTGATTATACTGCATTAATGTAGTGATACGGCAGCACCTCCATGAATTATGTCTTTGTTTAGTTTTTCTTTTAAGTAAATTTCAGTGAGCATTATCTGACATGAACTGTTTGTGCTACACCAGTGGATTTAGTGGTAATAGTAGTAGTATAAATGTGTCTACAGTTTCAGTCTCTCTCTTATCCCTGTATATGATATTTTAGCCATGTATCATCATTATCAAGTGCCTTTCCACATGGCGTTGGCGATCATGGCCTTCCATCTGTTTCTATCCCTTGTTGCCTCAAACACCTCTTCTACCCTTTTTGTCTTCAGCCATCTGCAAGTCCATCAAAAATCTTCTCCCTGGTTCTGCCTGGTGCTCTCTTTCCCTCCAGCGTTCCTGTTGTGACCAGGTGCTCCAATTCCCCTTTCCTCATAAAATGGCCCATAAATGTTGCCTGTCTTTTCCGAATCTTCCTTATGAATGATCTTCTTGTGTCTGCCTCATCAGGACTGTCGTGTTTGTTTTCTTTGCTGTCCATGGAACTCTCAGCATTCTTCTTAAACTTGTTCTGGCTTTGCTTGTTGACTGTTGGCGCCTCACAATCATATAACATAATCGGTTCTATATAACATTCAAGAACTCTCTTCCTGATGTTAATTGATAGGTAGAGAGTTTTTGAATGTTAGCCATGTATAAATATACATAACTGTCATATGTCATATGTGAATATGTCTTAAACCCCCCCAAAGGGATGCTAAGAGCTCTTTCAGGATAAATGATATCGCTGTCTTGGAAATTCTGTGCGAGAAATTTCTTCTTTTCTATTTTTCTTTTTGTTTCTGCTTTGCTCTTGTACTTTCTGTTGCCTTTTTCTGTAATTTTATTCCTTGCTGGTCCATTCACCTCTGTGTGTTCTACAAATCTTACATACTTTCTGTTAGGATTAATGATAAGGCACATGTGTTAACCCTTTCACTCCCACACAGTATCTGCCAGCTGCAGAACCTTATTCCTTCGTTTCCCCTCACCCTGTCCGCCAGTTTTTCTGCAGGAAGCTGGTGGATAGGGTGAGGGAGTGAAATAGCTAACTGCTTTTATGTATGTAAGAAAATGTAATGTGCAGAAGCAATCGTAGGTAATTTAGGCCAGTTTTATGCGTTTAGTGTATTTAGGTATGTTTATACATTTGTATTCTTTTTTTTTTTTTTTTTCCAAATCCTCTGGTTCCCCCCGTTGGTGTTGCCGGGGCTCTTTCAGTATAAATAGTATCCCCACCTTCTGGAAATTCTGTGCTAGAAATTTCCTCTTTTCTGTCACTCTCTTTGTTTCTGCCATGTTTCCTTGCTTTCTGTCATTTCTACATATTTTCTGCCTTTCTGGTCCATTCATCTGTATTTTTTCGATAAAGTCTTACGTACTTTTTCTTCGGATTGATAATTGGGTACATGTGTTAAGTGTTTTTTTGGCTCTAAGGAGGTGAGATATGCGGAAGCAATTTTAGGTAATTTATGCCTGTTTTTGTATATGTTTTGGTGTCCTTATGTATGCTTACATTTGTATTCAGGTGTGTTTTTTAAACCTCCCCTGTGCGATAAATTGGACGGACTGGTCCTACGCCGGGGGCATGCCCTTAGATTATGTGCGTGAATGCATTGATATGTGTGCTTAATTTTCTTTTCTTTATGTTTTTTTCCTGTTGAAGTTTTGTGTGTTTTGAAGCGGTTATAGCCCTGATATGGCTCTGCGCAGTCGGCTGGGCTTTAAACAACAATAAAAGAAAAGAAAGACATCCTCTGGTGAGAAATTGGGCAGAATGGTCAAAGCCAAGGGCATATCCGTAGATTATTTGCACAAATACATTGATATGTGTGCTTAATTTTGTTTTCCAGGTATTTTCGATGTCAGTAAGGTTTTGTGTGTATTTTGAGATGATTGTAGCCCTGATGTGGCTCTGTGTAATCCTCTGAGCTGTACACAGTAATAGTGATAATAAGATCTAGAATAAGAAATCTATTCTTTGAAGCACATACCTGATTGTTTATCAGCTATGCATCTATCCTCTGGGATTCAGCCAGTGGTGATGTTCTCAAACCTCTCACTGGTTTACATAAACAGCCTTTCAAAGTCATCCTCTTAAAAAACTAGACTATGATTATAAATGAATATTCAATAAAAATACATTCTGTATAAATAAAGATTGTATGAAAAAGAAAATTGACTCTACTGTTATAAATTGTTAATCATTCTTGTTCTACTTTTATAAATTAATGTGAATTGTTTTTGTTTAAGGCTATTCTCTAACCTCATTCGGGCTCACATGCACATCACACATAATCGTACCTATTTAATGGAACACGGAGAACTTAGGCTGTTAGGCCAGCTGATCACATTCCAAGCACATTCTCCATCTTTAGTGGATGTGCATGCTGGGTGTTTTAATGTTTCCATCAGCCAGCCACTGACATGACTTACAGGCTCTTTATTGTGCATATTTCTGACCCATTCTCACGAAAGGCACAATAAGTCTCAGTTTAGGCATTTTCAGGTTATGGTATCACTATTAAGTTTAGAATCTCAGCTTTCAAATGGTACTAAACTTGAGTTTCAGGCTACAAAAACAAAAAAGTTATGGGCTTTCAAAGATGAGAGGGGTCAAGTCAGCCATTTTGAGAAAAACAGTGTTGAAGAGAATAGGCCTGAATTGAAAGGGTATGGTCAGAAACTCCTTAGCAACAAGCATTAAATATCAACCAAATCAGCTGAAATTCCATACTTCCCTTGTTTACTTAATTGTCCATCCATCCAAAACAACAAAAAGAAAAATAAATTTAAGAAAAGCATACTTTAATCACCAAAATGGGGCGATCGGGCAGTTTTCAGCGGCCAGATAGTAGCACTTACCACACATTAAAACACAAAAAAATGATACTTATCGATTAAATTTGACTTTATTGTGTTAGGACATGGTGTAAAAATGGTTTTATAGAGCATGAAAATGCAGAAAACTCGAAATTGACAAAATTGTCCCTGTTCAGAGTTTTCAGCCCACAGCTGCAGAAGGCCTCACCCGACTTATTGTACCTTTAGTCAGAGCGGGTAACATTTGATATTCTGTGTGCATATACACACAAAGGGGAGCTACACACACGTTGACGTGAGAGATACAAAAATTCTGCCCCCTTTACCTGCGAGGTTGAGGTGGTTAGGTGGATTGAGCCCTGGACATTCCAATTGGAAGTCTTGATGTTTACCATGGTTGTTGAAAACAAACTGAATGATAAAAAACTGGCTGAAAATTACACAAATACTGAAATAACAGTCTCTCTTTTTTGTTTTTCGGTGATTTTTTTATTTCTATAACATTGAGCATAAACGTGGCACTGTCTTTCTTTGTCAGAAAGTGAAGAAGGAAGTTGGCAAGAGTTTTATCATTTCTACAATTGCTTGCTTATAGTTTAAAGATAAGAAAAACCAATTTAGAGGATTGAAATTTGACACCCAAGCAGTGTGTATACAACGGTTCTGTGACAACTGCGCAGGGTGCAGTGAATTTAAAACTGATTGTCATGATTTCAGATTTCATCGATCGCTCAGAGACACCCAGAATGCCCTGGCATGACATTGGCGCTATGGTGTATGGGAAGGCTGCCAGGGATGTAGCCAGACATTTCATTGGTCGATGGAACTTCACCAAGGTCAGTTTTGGCTGATTGTTCGTGTGGACGTTGTCTGACTCATTGTTGTGTGTGTGTGTGTGTGTGTGTGTGTGCGCGTGCGTGCATATGTACATGTGCATATTTCTGTTGTATTTGATCAGAATTTGTTAAAAAGAGTAGTCTGTTGTATTATACAGTTAGTCAGTTATAGTATTCAGTAAGAAATACCATATATTGATGTAGGTGTACATGATCTTGTGTTGTTTGTTTAGTTATTTTCAAATTTGTTGAAAAAAAGAACAGAGTATTTGGTAATGAGTATCATATTTTGTTACATGTCATTTATCATATATTGATGCATGTGTAAGTAATTCATCATAAGTGTGATATTTTTTTATGTATTCATTTGCTTATGTATTTATGTAAGTGATTTTACATTTTTGTGATGTCAGCTGACCAAGTACAAGCGAAATTCGTTCTTCCCACTACTGTTGCCCAAAACCTACCCCAAGATGCACATTCCCCAAACCATCAAGGACATCACCTTTGAAGTTGAAACACAGGTGAGTGTATTTTTAGGACACTGGATGTGAAGTAAATACAGAAAGGTGAATTGTATTAATCCTCTCTTATTTCATCTTTGTTTTTTTTGTATAAAGAAGAATATGTGCTTTTCTTTTTCATGGAATAGAAAAGAGTGGCAGAGTGGTTCAGACCTTTGCCTGCCAATAACTAAACTCCAGGTTCATTCCCCTTGAGGCCTCGACTTTTCTCCTCAGTTTGACCAGAAAATCAAATGGATGGTGCTTTCTAGCTGCACATTGTAAAGATCCCAGAGCAGTTGAAAATCATAAAGAGCAGGGCATTTGCCTGGCTACCCTGGTATAAAACATTTCCCAGGTCCCCCCCCCCCCTTCCTTTCTAAAGTCTTGGTAAAAAAAAAGAAATTGGGCGGTGCTGCACTGCGGCAATGCCCTCTCAATGGGAAGAGTGGATGAGTTTCACATGGTTAATCCATTCTGACAGAAAGAAATGAATCTGAGTAATCTGTATTGTCTGTGAAGGAATTCTTTCACGTTTTATTGATGGCCATTTGTGACCTGCTTTAAGAAAAGGATCATTAAGTCTGATCTAGCCTTTTGACATCATTGAAAACAACAGTATCTTATTTTTATTTGATGTAAAGTTTACAGCAGTACCTTGTACCAACATGATTTACAGACATTCCAATTGAGAAACTGTTGATGTTGTTGTTGTTGAGGTGGCTGTTTTCACAATATGGTTCTTAAAGCTAGGAATCAATGAACAGGTTTTTTTTAAGAGCAAGCATCAGAATGCATGTGAAGAAATGAAACTTTGACATATCGTGCCCTCTACTTTTCTGTTGTTCAGATACAAACACTGTGACAATTTCAGGACCTAACATGGAAGAGAAAATGTTTTTTAGACTGTTTTGATTTTATTCTAAGGTGTAAACTTATCACATGTCACCCAAAACAAACAAACAAACAAACAAAAGCTCCAGAAAGCTCAAAATCATGGTCATCATAAGCCACGTTTCTAGCCCAGTGGGGTAAACAGTTTGTGTGACTTTTTTTTACTCCCTTGTCAGAACGGTTCACTTGTGTTGTTGTTTTTTTTCTTTTTAACATTTGTCTGGATTACTTTGTTTTGAATTCATGTATCAGTCTGAAAATATGTCTGTATTTTGAAAAGGATCAGGCATGAAGTGAGACTGAGGCTTTCTTATGCAGTGTCCAAGACATCCGAATTATGACTTTATCTTTTCTGTCTCTATAGGTGCTTCGCAGTCTGTGTGGTTGGTCGTCTGGTATTGAGACAGTGGAAAAGTCAATCCAAGAAGCCTACGAGTTCTGCATTGAGAGTGCAAAACACTACATTTACATTGAGGTATGTCTGTTGCAGAAGGTATTGTTGCAGTAAGTTCTTTGTTTCTAACCAGAAAAACTTAGCTACTGCATGTTTATGAATATATCCATGCACGCACGCACACATGCACGCACACACGCACTCACACACACACACACACACACCACACACACACACACACACACACACACACACACACACACACACACACACACACACACACACACACACACACACACACACACACACACACACACAATGCACACACACACACATGCACGCATACATACATACATACATACATACATACATACATACATACATACATACATGTATACATACACACACAACCCTGAGCAAACCAATGAAGCCTGATCGATCTAAGTTGTGATTTTTCTCTTGTTTGTTAAATTGTTTGATGTTACCTTATATAATACAATGCCTTCATGATTTTATAGATTCATTCACCCCATAGACCCCTCCTTTTTCTTATTTTATTTCATTTTATTTCATTTGTTTTAAATTTTTTTCCTCATCTTAAAGCACATATTTAAGTAGTTTTTAAAAGAAGTAACGAATGAACGCGCACACACACACACACACTTACACACACACACACAACACACTCTCAACAACAGCACGCACCACCACGCACAGGCACGCACGCACACACACACACACAACACACCACACACCACACACACACACACACACACACACACACACACACACACACACACACACACACACACACACACACACACGCACACACACACACACACACACACACACACACACACACACACACACACACACACACACACACAACACACAACACACACACACACAACACACACACACACACACATATTCCGTACTGTAATGTTTACAGTTCTGTGTTTCAGAATCAGTTCTTCATCACTCAAGTGGATGACCTAAACACAGTGTCCAACGTCATCGGCACAGCTCTGTACAAACGAATCCTGCGTGCCCACAGGTGAGTGAGTTGGTCACGGCCAGATAAAGCATGCTGACAATACACATTGATCCAAAGACATGTGTCTCATGTTATTCCAGCTCATTTAGCAAAGTTCTTTTTAACTCTTTCACCACCAAGTTTCCCCAGAAACGGCATTCCTCAGTGCCAAGTATATTTTGGACAGCCAGTTTTGCAGCGCTGTATGCATTTTTAAAAGCTTATATCTCAAAGACTATTAAAGATTTTCACTTACTTTTTTGTTGTTGCTGTGTACAGGGCAGATGTTGTATTTATATATGCATACTTGCTTATGTTTATGTGCTTGATTGATTCAGCTGTCTGCTTATTCTACTTGGAGTGGTAGACAATGCGTGTCGATTTGCAGCCATTTTGGAGAAAATGCTTTGGAGAAAACGTGACGTAAATTCTGACAGTTAACAAAGCCACACTTTGGCCTTACTGCTGAAAAACTAGGTTGCTGGGTGAAGTTTAAAAATAGCACAGTCGCCTGCATTCATGTGGAGCTGACAGAAGCTTTGTACCCGCGTGAAAAGTTATCATTTAGCATGACCCCAACAAGTCACACAAATGCAACCATGGCAGTCGTACGGGAAGTCGCTTGATTGCGACTGTGGCGGGAAAAGAGTTAAGTATGAGAATTTGTGCGCAAATTTTCGGCCAACTGACCTTTACCAAGCATAAACAAAGAGAACAAAGAAATAAGTTCACTAGTTGAGTAGGCACCATATTCTGTAGTGGATCCATGTTCTGATGTAAGTATGAAGAAAGAATACTGTTTATAAATTGCTTCAAAAGGTACTCGAATACCGTATGTGATACAGAAAAACAGGTATCATTAACAGATAATCTGTTTCTCTTTCATTTCAGTACCTTGTCTATGAATAGGACAAACATTTGCGCAGGTTCAGATAGAGTGACACCAGATTTTTTTGTCATTTGGATCAGTGTATTCTCAGATGTGTGTATGTATGTTACTTGGCCCACACGTTGCAGGTGTTATGTTGAGGCACAAGTCTGTATATTGTAGTGGGTGTGCTTACTGTGTATGTTCACGTTTCCATAACTGTTGAATACAGACGTGGCTGAAAGTGTCTTTGACATGTTCATAAACTGTTGAATACAGACATGGCTGAAAGCGTCTTTGACACGTTCATAAACTGTTGAATACAGACATGGCTGAAAGTGTCTTTGACATGTTCATAAACTGTTAAATACAGACATGGCTGAAAGCGTCTTTGACATGTTCATAAACTGTTAAATACAGACGTGGCTGAAAGTGTCTTTGACATGTTCATAAACTGTTAAATACAGACATGGCTGAAAGCGTCTTTGACATGTTCATAAACTGTTAAATACAGACATGGCTGAAAGCGTCTTTGACATGTTCATAAACTGTTGAATACAGACATGGCTGAAAGCGTCTTTGACATGTTCATAAACTGTTGAATACAGACATGGCTGAAAGCGTCTTTGACATGTTCATAAACTGTTGAATACAGACATGGCTGAAAGCGTCTTTGACATGTTCATAAACTGTTAAATACAGACATGGCTGAAAGCGTCTTTGACATGTTCATAAACTGTTGAATACAGACATGGCTGAAAGTGTCTTTGACACGTTCATAAACTGTTGAATACAGACATGGCTGAAAGTGTCTTTGACATGTTCATAAACTGTTAAATACAGACATGGCTGAAAGTGTCTTTGACATGTTCATAAACTGTTGAATACAGACATGGCTGAAAGTGTCTTTGACATGTTCATAAACTGTTCAATACAGACATGGCTGAAAGCGTCTTTGACATGTTCATAAACTGTTAAATACAGACATGGCTGAAAGCGTCTTTGACATGTTCATAAACTGTTAAATACAGACATGGCTGAAAGCGTCTTTGACATGTTCATAAACTGTTAAATACAGACATGGCTGAAAGCGTCTTTGACATGTTCATAAACTGTTGAATACAGACATGGCTGAAAGCATCTTTGATACGTTCATAAACTGTTGAATACAGACATGGCTGAAAGCGTCTTTGACATGTTCATAAATTGTTGAATACAGACATGGCTGAAAACGTCTTTGACATGTTCATAAACTGTTGAATACAGACATGGCTGAAAGCGTCTTTGACATGTTCATAAACTGTTGAATACAGACATGGCTGAAAGCGTCTTTGACATGTTCATAAACTGTTGAATACAGACTTGGCTGAAAGCGTCTTTGACATGTTCATAAACTGTTAAATACAGACATGGCTGAAAGCGTCTTTGACACGTTTATAAACTGTTGAATACAGACGTGGCTGAAGGTGTCTTTGACACGTTTATAAACTGTTGAATACAGACGTGGCTGAAGGTGTCTTTGACATGTTCATAAACTGTTAAATACAGACATGGCTGAAAGTGTCTTTGACACGTTCATAAACTGTTAAATACAGACATGGCTGAAAGTGTCTTTGACACGTTCATAAACTGTTAAATACAGACATGGCTGAAAGTGTCTTTGACATGCTGTTAAGACATGCTGTTGTCATGTACTTGAGGGGATTCAGGTACTGACAGGTGTTTATCTGTTGATCTGGGAGATGGGAAAAATGTCCATCTTTTACCCACCTGGCACTATCCTGACAGACAGGGTTGAACTCAGACCTTCCAGTTAGAAATCTGACTGCCTTACCGCTTGACTAGCACACAATGTCATAACCAGATTATTGCTGAAGATTTTAACCCTTTCTCTCCATCAGTCCAACAGCTTCATTGCTGTAAATGACGGATAGAGTGGTTGACCATGAATGGGTTAAGTGGATTACCTGTGAAATTGTCTGGAACAATTTCCAGTTTTGTACAAAAGGATCAGTGTGATCAGTTGCAGATCAAAGGATGTTATGACACAATTTACACTGTAACACCTTACTTTTTGTTTTGTATTTTGTTGAAAGACACGTCTGTGTCAGTCAGGGTGCTGAAGCTGTTCAGGTTGAATGTCACATCACAGTTTTTGGAGCGTTTGTGCCCCCCCCCCACTGGGGGGCTGGGGGCTCTTTCAGTATGAATAGTATCCCCACCTTCTGGAAATTCTGTGCTAGAAATTTCCTCTTTTCTCTCGCTCTCTTTTTTTCTGCCTTGTTGCTTTGCTTTCTGTCATTTCTACCTATCACTTTCTGCCTTTCTGGTCCATTCATCTATATGTGTTCGATAAAGTCTTATGTACTTTTTCTTAGGATTGATAATTGGATACATGTACTAAGTGCATTTTTTGGCTCTAGGGAGATGAGATATGCAGAAGCAATTTTAGGTAACATGCCTGTTTTTATATATGTTTTGGTATCCTTATGTATGCTTATATTTGTATTCACGCATGTTTTTTAAATCTCCCCTGTGTGATAAATTGGATGGAGCAATGAATGCTGGGGGCATATCTTTAGATTATGTGCGCAAATGCATTGATGTGTGTACTTAATTTTCTTTTTTTTTTTTCCTGTTAAGGTTTTGTATGTTTTGAAGTGGTTATAGCCCTGATGTGGCTCTGTGCAGTCGGCTGGGCTTTAACCCTTTGACTCCCACACCCTGTCCACCAGCATCCTGCATTGTCAACCATGCTAGCAAAACAAAAACTTAACCCTTTGACTACCTCATCCTATCCACCAGCTTCCTGCAGGAAGCTGGTGGATAGGATGAGGTAGTCAAAGGCTTGAGTTTTTGCAGTTGGTGGATAGGGTGTGGGAGTCAAAGGGTTAAACAACAATAACCATAACATAACACAGTGTCTGTACAGTTTTTGTTCACACACAGAGTGGACATTTGATCCACCACACCTCATGTTGTGATTGTCCACCAGGAATGGGGAGGACTTCAAAGTCTACGTGATGATGCCGCTGTTGCCAGCGTTTGAAGGGGAGTTTGGAACCACGTCTGGCGTGGCCATCCAGGCAATCACTCACTGGAACTTTGCATCCATCTGTCGTGGTGGGAACTCCCTCATCGAGAAATTGTCTCGCAGTGAAGGTAAGGATCGCTTTGTGATAAAAATGTTGTAAGATAGTGGTAAAAGTGTTTGGTTAATTGGGCTAATTGATTCATTGGACGTTTTCCCATGGTTCATCAGTTCCATTGTTCTGTCACAATCATGTCACTCCATTTCTTTAGTTCCTCCACTGGTTGCCAGTTACTCAGAGAATTTCATACAAAATCAATATATTCTGTTGCAAGTATCTTTAAGATATTGCATCTGCTTACCTCTGTGATCGCCTCTAAATAGCAATGCCGCGCGAACCGAAACGCGACGTCAAATTTGTGGTACAAAAAACTGGGGCCGGCCGCAAAATTGGGGGGGTCTTCAGTTCAATCAAGTATTACTGCCTCTTTAATTGGTGTTTCATTCTTATTTTTTGTCTTATGTGAATTAGAAATGAATAAAGATTTGAATGATTGCCTTTTTATATACTTAGAGCGAAAATAGAATTAGTTATTTGATGAGAAAGTCGAAAATCCGTGTTTCGAGCGCACTCGCGGCGACGGTATGCGTTCAGAATCGAAGTTTGTTCGGGGTGCTTCACTATTTCGGTCGGTACGGCTATATTTGTGAACCAATCACATTGTAATTTTGCAGCCAATGAGAATTAATGTAACAGAATGATATATCCCGACGAGAGCTATGTGTGCTAGTTTCGAACCGAGATCGACGCTTCCAAAGTTTTGCTTTTTTTCATCGGAAAAGTTTGCAAGTAAGTCGCCATTTTTGGAAGTTCTCGTCGGCGGGATTCGATTTCACATGCTTTTTTCTATATGCAGGTGTAATATGTAATCAATTTGAAGTAAAATACGGCCGTACGGCAACTTTTTACACGAGGATCTATACCAGATCAGTAGCAAAACAACGTCACAATGTGCCGACGCCATAGGCCTACTGCGCGGAACAGAACAGTGTGCAAGTTTCAGCTCAGCAAGTTTCGCGTTGTCAGACAAAGACTAGCAACCAACAGATCAAGTTCTGTTTTATCTGTAACATTGTATTTTTCAAGAAAAGGACAACTGCGTTTGAACTCGATTCGGAGTTGTCAGCCGAAGCTAGGTTCGTCAACCATTTCCTCCCCGAGGTCATGCTAATTTACATGTCGCGGTGTAGATCTGCTCACCCCACGACGGGCGAGCTTACTACTAAAAATACTATGTGCTTGACGTGCTTCGCCGAGCCGTGGAAAATGGGTTTGCCCAAACAGAGGGGTGCGCATACCTGCCTCCCCAACTCTCTCTCTCTCTCTCTCTAATAAATAAATGAATGAATAAATAGGTCTAAATAATTTTTTTTTCAAATCAACAAACAATTCTGTGCAAGTCATTGTACTCTCTCTCAGAGATCAAGAAATGAATAAATAAATAGGCCCCAATACATTTATATCCAAGTCATTGTTAACAGGCATGATCCTCTCTCTCTCTCTGTCTCTCTGAGACAACACACACACACACTAACACACACAGAGATTTAGAATGTCACAAAACAAAATCTTCTGTCATTGTTATAATATTCTTTATTTAGGTTTTGCAGCTGAATAGAAGGCTATGAGTTGTATTATTTGTAAAGTAGGCCATCCATTAGCTTACATAGTTGTTTCAGTTTGTTGTCAGTATCTGAAAAGGATAGGCCTATTGTCATCAGTTTGTTTTAAAGGGAAGATGGCATCTTATTTAGTAGTAGCCTATTGTTATTGATTTGTATTAAAGGGCAAGATTACACTGGAAATACTTAGCAGGATTGCTCAGCTTTGGTAAATTTTTACAAGTAATATGCTAAAAATTAAAGTCGCAAGTTTGGGCTTAATGTTAAAGTAATATTGATGTTTAGACTATGCATCATGGTTTCCTTTCCTTTCCAGTCTCTCAATGAATAGCATATATTATGCAGAGATTCATATATTTCTCTACTGCAGGAGTTAAGTGACCTATTCCTGAATGGCGAGTGGTCCCATATCCTTCCTGAAGTTTTCTTTGGACTCAGGCTGTGCTAAATGTTCAGGGACTTGACTCATCCACAGTCTACTGAATTTTTTTTCTCTAAACACTGATGTATAAAATAAAAATCAAATGTAATGTACAAAAATCTTGTCTGTAATGTTTTCCTTTGTGTGTATGTATGTGTATGTGTGTTATGTGTGTGTTATGTGTGTTTAGTTTTTAGAAGAATTTTGATCGGATGATATTTTTGGATAGACTGCAGCATAAAAGCATGCAGTAATTTTTAATATTTCAATTATTGAAGTGATTCCAGAAGTCATTGATTCTCAGATTTCCTTTTATTTGTACAGAAACTGATGAAATATTACAAATTATTCATAAGATACTGAAGTAGCGAGTCATGACTTTTTTGGTTTGATTTGCAGTAATAAGACACTTGAACGATGAGCAAAATGATTTTATATCTATCTCATGAAATGATTATATATCCTTGTTTTGTTTCTAGCTTCATTTTTGTCTGTTATAAATACAATATGGGCAATTATTAATGAAAAACTGATAAAACATGCCAAATATCACATGTTTCCTGTAATAAGACAAAAATGGCTCGTCGCAGAGTTACGATAATGGTTTCATTCAATTCGGCATACAAAAATACATCAACGATCAAAATTTCATGACATTTGATCCTGTCTGTCTCTCACAATTACAAAATGAATGTCATTTCCAGCAAAATCAGCATACCATGCCATTTGATGGGTTTGTTCTGTGACAGCTGTCCCACACATCTCTTCTTTGTCCCACTAAAACGTGGTACCAAAATTTAAGAAATTTTTGACGCTTCAAATCGGAATATCTCGTGAACTATTGGTCCGATTTGAAAAATTTAAACTGCTTTTTACTCAGAACAACAATATCTTCAAAACCATATACATCTTTTAACTCAAAACCCAATTTCAATTTTTCATGCGGCATTGCTACTCTAAATGTACACCCCTGCCTGATCTCTGTGTTCCACTTTTGACATTCCTCAAAACAGGTGTTCCACAATTGGTCACTGTTCATTTTCTGTGTCTGGTCCGTACAGCTAGAATGAGCTTCCCCTCCCTCCTTGACAGTCACATATTGTGTCTTCCTTCAAGTCTAATTTAAAGATAAAGCTTTCCGTCCCACAGTGGTTTCTCCCTTTCATCATCATCATCATGTCGAGCTTGCTCGGCTATCCATGACACGTTTCCTCCATTCTTCTCTGTCAGACATTGCAGTAGGTAGTTCATCATACTGACAGCCCGTATCATCCATCAGTTGGTCGATGAAGGTCTTCTTTGGATGTCCTGGTCTTTGTTAGCCATGGCTGGGTCTCCATAGTAGAACATCCCCCACCAGTTCTTCTTTGCTACGCCAGCAGTGCCCTGCGAAGCGCAGTCTTTGTTGACGTATTGATTTACTGATTGGTGGGATCTTACCATATAACACTTTGTTAGTTGGATGTTCTCTCCAGGATTTGTTCAGGGCTGCACGCAGCATTTGTGTGTATGCTCCATCAATCTTCTTCTTCAATGTCATTGTTAGGGTCCAAGAGATTGAGCCATATGTAAGAACAGACTCTACTGCTGCTCAGAAGAAGTTCCTTTTCAGGTTGTCTGGTAGATTGGATTTCCAGATTTTGTCCAGTTGATTTAGTGCGCCCCTGGCATTTCTGAGTCTGGTGTTGACATCTTGTTCTGTGGAGTCAATGTAGCTGCCAAGGTATTTAAAGTCTTGAACTTGTTTGATCGTATCTGCATTGAGACTTCTCATACCTTCTGATGTGTCTTGATTCAGACAGATGAACTCTGTTTTATTCACATTGAGGTGGAGCCCGATCTCCATTGCTGTTCTTTTGACATTGTGAAGGAGAGATGTTGCATCCTTTATACATCTATTTCTTCTTCCCACTCCCTTCTTCTCCTCCCCCTGCGCCCCACATTGTTGTTGTTAATGTATAATATTATAGCAAGATGATGACTGATTAAATTGATATTTTGTTATGGCTTATTGGAAGTTCTCTTCTGTTTGTGTTTAGTTGGTGAGACGAGAATTCACGCTTTGGAAAACTTTCTCAGGGTAAAATATAAAACGCATTTTTTGATTAATTAAAAGCTTCAAAATATGCTGACAGCTTGACATATTGGTTTGTTCTCTGGGTGCACTATGCTCCATACTTCATCTGGTTTCATTTTGGTTGCAGAGTAACAGACAGTTTGAAATCTAATTGGTGGCTGTGTTAGCTCAGTTACTTTGGGCATTATACTAATAACACATAGATGAGTTCAGTCCTTCATGCGAGCTTTGTTTTATTTATTTATTTGTTTGTTTGTTTATTTATTTATTTATTTGTACATCAGGCTGGCTATCATTGTTCATAGAGCTGTGGACTCAGTATCTGATGTTCCCCCGTTGGGTTGCCAGGGGCTCTTTCAGTATAAATAGTATCCCCACCTTCTGGAAATTCTGTGCTAGAAATTTCCTCTTTTCTGTCACTCTCTTTGTTTCTGCCTTGTTGCCTTGCTTTCTGTCATTTCTACTTGTTTTCTGCTGTAATGGTCCATTCACCTGTATTTTTTCGATAAAGTCTTACGTACTTTTTCTTCAGATTGATAATTGGATACATGTATTAAGTGCATTTTTGGCTCTAAGGAGGTGAGATATGCAGAAGCAATTTTAGGTAATGTATGCCTGTTTTTATATATGTTTTGGTGTCCTTATGTATGCTTATATTTGTATTCACGTGTTTTTTAAATCTTCCGTGTGCGATAAATCGGACGGAATGGTCCTACACTGGGGGCATGTCCTTAGATTATGTGCACGAATGCGTTGATATGTGTACTTAATTTTCTTTCTTTTTTTTCCTGTTGAAGTTTTGTGTGTTTTGAAGCGGTTATAGCCCTGATATGGCTCTGCACAGTCGGCTGGGCTTTAAACAACAATAAAGAAAAAAAAAGTATCTGATGTCTTGAGTTCAATCCCAGCCTGCAACATAAAAATGACTGGCATGTTCGTTGCCCATCTTATTGCTCTAGTCACAGTGTTGTGTGGATTCCGTTTTCCCCCCCTCCCCATTTCACAGCTTTGTCAAAGCATATGATTTGCACAGACTCGGGGATTGTGTCAGATAATAACTGGCAGATTTGAGTGGAGTTTACCTGGAATTGCGTTTGATAGCGCAATGGTGGCCACTTTAATAAAGTCTAAGCTCTAAACTCCAAACTCCAGCTCCTAAAATGTGTTTGGTGTCAGACAAATGAACAGACATACTGTTTGTTCAGTTACAGTCATATTAGACACTGTGTATGAAAATGATGCGTATGCTTGATGACTGTGTTCATTTCAGTGCCTGACCCTAACAAGTACATTGTGTTTGGTGGTCTGAGGACTTGGGACAAGTTGAATAAGAAGTTGGTTAGTATGCACATGAGTGTTTGTGTATGTGTGATCAGTGTGTGTGTGTGGGTGTGTGTGTGTGTGTGTGTGTGTGTGTGTGTGGTGTGTGTGTTGTGTGTGTGTGTGTGTGTGTGTGTGTGTGTGTTGTGTGTGTGTGTGTGTGTGTGTGTGTGTGAGTGTGTGTGTGCTGTGTGTGTGTGTGTGGTGGTGTGTGTGTGTGAGTGTGTGTGTGTGTGTGTGTGTGTGTGTGTGTGTGGTGCTGTGCGTGCGTGCGTGTGTGCATGAGGTGTGATGGTGTGTGTGTGTGTGTGAGTGTGTGTGTGTGTGTGTGTGTGTGTGTGTGTTGTGTGTGTGTGTGTGTGTGTGTGTGTGTGTGTGTGTGTGTGTGTGTGTGTGTGTGTGTGTGTGTGTGTGTGTGTGTGTGTGTGTGTGTGTGAGTGTGTGTGTGTGTGTGTGTGTGTGGTGTGTGTGTGTGTGTGTGTGGTGTGTGTGAGTGTGTGTGAGTGTGTGTGTGTGTGGTGTGTGTGAGTGTGTGTGTGTGTGTGTGTGTGGTGTGTGTGTGTGTGTGTGTGTGTGTGTGTGTGTGTGGAGGAGAAATATTGTGTATGTACAGTTTTTTAGTTTCTATCATCATCATCATCAAGTGCCTTGCCACATGATGTTGGCGATCATGGCCCTCTATATGTGTCTATCCCTTGTTGCCGCAAGCGCATCTTCCACCCTCTCTGTCTTCAGCCATACTGCAAGTCCGTCCAATATTTTTTCCCTGGGTCTATCTGGTGCTCTCTTTCCTTCCAGCTTTCTTGTGACCAGGTGCTCTAATTCCCCTTTCCTTATACAATGGCCTATAAATGTTGCCTGTCTTTTCCTAATCTACCTTATGAATGATCTTCTTGTGTCTGCCTCCATCAAGACTGTCTTGTTTGTTTTCTCTTTGCTCTCTAGGAACTCTCAACATTCTTCTTAGTAATCTTATCTCAGCCACCTTGAATTTCTCAACTATGTCCATTGTTCCTCACTGTCACCAACATCTTCCAGAGCACTGAATTTGTTTTGAACATGTACATTAAATATTCTATGTATCACTTCATCTGTCTTTAAGAGTCCAAGATTTAGTTTGATGTTGCTTTTGGTCTGTTTCCTTTTCTTAATTTCAGCCTAAATCTTCCCACTACAGGATTGTGGTCACTGTTGCAGTCTGCGCCTGGCAGTGTTTTTGCTGACAGTAAAGAATTTCTAAATCTTTTATTGATCAGGATGTTGTCAATCTGATTTTTTGGTATTATCTCCTGGACTCATCCAAGTCTATTAGGTTGATCAAACCAGGTGTTTCCTACTATGAACTCATTCATCTGTGCCCATTTTACACTGGAGTAGTATAAATAAACCTTTGTTTCTTTATAACTTTCAGGTGACACACTGGAATAGTATAAATTGATATTTGTTTCTTTATTACTTTCAGGTGACGGAGCTCATCTACATCCACAGCAAACTGATGATCGTGGACGACAATACTGTCATCCTAGGTTCTGCCAACATCAACGACAGAAGCATGTTGGGAAAACGAGACTCAGAACTGGCCATCATCTTCCGTGATAAACACAGAGAGAAGATTCACTTGAACGGGCGTATTCTGGAACCGGGACAGTTTGCGTCATCCATGCGTCACACTTGTTTCGAGAACATTTAGGTCTACTGGAGGGCAAGGAGGATGTGGATCTAAGGGACATCACTGACGATTCTTTTTACAAAGATGTGTGGATGCGTCAGGCTGCTGTCAACACCTCCATCTATGATAAGGTATGTGGTAGTTAGGTCGTCGACAGCACCATGCTGATAACATGCATATTCATATTCATATTCTTATTCATGAGCTTGTGTGTGTGTGTGTGTGTGTGTGTGTGTGTGTGTGTGTGTGTGTGTGTGTGTGTGTGTGTGTGTGTGTTGTGAGTCGGCAAAACTTTTTCAGCAGTTTATATCTTGTCTAACGGCGGGTCAACTGTACCCAGTTTTAAGTCTGGAGTGGTTTGCTTTTACTTTGCACAAAATAATATTTAACAGCGCACATACTTATTATTATTACTATCATCACTACTTTGTTAGTGGGGAGTTACTTATTGTCACTTATCATTATTGTCACTACTTTACCAATGGGGGAGTACTCTCCATTCCACAGTTACAGTTTCATTTCCATGTGGCTTTCGTCTTTCTCTCACTTCTCCTGTTTGTCTGCCACCTTTTTTTTGTAATACTTTTCAGTCATTTACTGTTATTATTTTTTGTTTTGTTCAAGGTGTTTCGATGCCTGCCCACAGACAACGTCCACAACTTTCCGAGCTGCGGGAATACAACTCCAGCCCAAACCTTGCCACCACCAACCCTGATGAAGCCTTGACCCATCTGGCCAAGGTCAAGGGACACCTTGTGCTCATGCCCCTCATGTTTCTCAAGGACGAGTCCTTGACTCCCAAGATGGGTCAGAAGGAAGCACTTCTGCCGGCCTATTTATGGACCTGAGTCTTATTTGATAGGTCCGCTGTGTGTCTTGAATGTGGGTTTGGAGGTCAAGTGATAGGAGAAAGTGTTTAAGTGAAGCGCATTTCTGGAGTTGCTGAGTGAGATTGGCTGTGTGTGGTTCAAATCGGCTATCTGACAGAGTGCATGGACGTATTCAGAAAATGTAAATCAGGTACATATCTTTCTGAAGTAATTTTGTTGTGTTTGATGGCTAGTAGATATAGAAACATAGTATGGAGAGTATTAGAGGGTATTTAGGTCAAGTGTTTTTGGCGGTAGTTTTGTATAACTGGTTAGCTGTGTTTTATTTTAATCATTTAGTTTGTTGTTTTATTATAAATGGAATCTATTGTGTTAAAATGGTGCAAAAGATGTCTGTTGTGTGACATTTACTGTTTAATCATGATTTTAAGACTTAATCATAGCTGTGCGGCTTGAATTTACATGGGCACAGATAATAAGAGATCTGATTTTCCTCCCAGCTGGCTGGTGTATCACACATTGGAGAGCTGACTTATACAGAAAACCTATTTGAAAAATTACACCACTTATGGTGTCTGTATGTGTGTGTTGTCAGGTATACTTGATCATTGAAAGCGCAACAATGCCCTGAGCAGAAAATGTTTAGATAACTGCCATCTTTCGAAGCTAGGTTGCTAGACCATCATGAAAACATAGACATCAGATGACATGTAGCTTGGAACTGGTTGGCAGGAACTGTGTGACTAAGGCCTTGTCTGCACAGGGGATTGTGGAAATAACCCCGCTGCTTATCATTAACCCTTTGACTCCCGCACTCCATCCACCAACTGCAAAAACTGAAACCTTTGACTCCCTCACTCTACCCACCAGCTTCCTACAGGAAGCTGGTGGGTAGGGTGAGAAAGTCAAAAGGTTCAGTTTTTGTTTGCTAGTACTGTTGACAATGCAGGATGCTGGTAGACAGACTGCAGGAGTCAAAGGGTTAAGTAGATCGTTGTGTCCGTCTTTTTATGGTTTCCCTATATATTTGTGGATGCTCAAGAGGCAACAGAAAGCAGGGCAGATCTGGGGTGACTGAGGATGATGTTGATGTGTTGACCTGTGAGCTCTTTAGCGTTTTAACAGGCCTGCGTTCAACACTAACTTTTGTAATTGTTCTGCTGTCTTTTGCACTTGAGAATATGCACACACTTGCCGTGGTCACTCAGTATAAACCACACACTGAGATGCTTATCCATAGAACACACGAAACATGGCTTCCCAGTCCCAGTCTTCTTGTTGAACCTAAGATACACCCACTGTCTGTAGAGGCAAATGAGCTGAAAATACCCACAATTAATCATTATTTTTCAGACTTGTTTGGGGATGCAAACCATGATCTTTCAGTCAGAATGTATTCAGGGGTCGGTTATTGCACTTGGACAGTTCCATATGTGCTCCATCCAGGTATCGTGCAAACGCCTTGATCCTGAGCAAAACCCTGTGCCCTGGCAAGGTGTTGTAGTGTGTGTGTAAGGAGAACGGTGACCTATGAAACACCGACAGTAACAATTGTAGTGTGTATGTAAGGAGAATGGTGACCTATGAAACACCGACAGTACCAGAATGAAATGTTCACGTGGGCAGCAAACAGACAAACCTTTATGTTGCTGGTGGGATTGAACTTGAGACCTGTGGTGTTTTAGTCCACAGCTCTTTCAAAAGAACCAGCCAGCCATGACCGTCAGCTGTAGCCTCTGTATCGCAAGGCCTCTGGTGATACTTCACCTTATTTAGGGATCCTCCTTCAAGACTTTTCCCCACAGCCAAAAGTGAAAGGTGTGATGGGACATGTGGAGACATTGCCGCTGAACTGTACAAAACTGCAGACTGTCCTTCACGATTGTTTCCATCCCCGCAGCCAAAAGCGAAAGGTGTGATGGGACATGTGGAGATAATGCTGCAAAGTGTTGGGAACTGCAGACAGTGTTTAGTTTTGTGACCTGTCTGGTTTGATAGAAGTAACGATAATCAGGTTGATTGTAGAAGTACAGTGTATAGAAAAGATGTTGAGTGGTTAGACAGAAGCTGGTTTGAATCAGACTTACATGTTCATATGGCTTTCTTTCATTTTCCATACGTACACGTATTGTCTGGGTGTCTAAAAGTTCATGCTGAAAAGTATATCAGTGAGAAAATGAGTGAGAGTGGCAAGAGAATTTTTACATGTCTGCTTGAAGTATTGTAATCCTGAATCTGTCACTTCAGTCGCCGCTTGCTGACATATCTATGATTATTGTGCTCAAAGAATGTATAATTTATCTTTAATGTGAAATATCGTGCAACCCAAATGATAATAGGAACGTCAGTTGTTCTTGTCTCAGAAACGTAAGGGAGAAAAGCGAGCTTGGAGTGTGGCTGCTGAAACAGACCCACATGTACAATTGGCAGAAGAGGATTACGCTCACAGCTCATATTGATTAACCGAATAGGGAAAAGCAGCTACAGCTGAACACACTTCAGCACAACATGAATGTAATGATACAGTTTGGCCAAAATCAGCAAATAGTGAAATGGCGTCGGTGTTGCTGGTAGCCGTAAACTATCATGAAGACAAACGTTGTGCTATATTTAAAACAGTGACATGGTTCATGTGATTGTCATGTGTTGGAACCATATGTCATGTATTGGAACTGTATCATATGCATTTTATTGATGATATCTGATGCTGTTGTTGTGCGTTGGAAAAATATTATATGCATTTTGATGATGATAGCTGATATAATCGTCGTGTGTTGGAAAAGTACGATATGCATCTTGATGATGATAGCTGATGCCATTGTTGTGTGTTGGAAAAGTACGATATGCATTTTGATGATATAGCTGATTGTAATTATGCATTTAACGCTGCTGTCCTATATTTCAGTGTCACAGTTGTGAATTTTATTTATTGGTAGATCTGCTGAATATGATGAGCCTGTTATCAGTTCAGTTTTATGTGTTCTTGCTTTGTAACATTTCACCACTTAACTGTGTTGTGTCATTTCAGGATGAATTGAGTGATTGACTGGTCACTTGGTTGAGTGTGTAAGTGAGTGATTGATCACTTGGTTGAGTGAGGGAATGATTGACTGATCATTTGAGTGAACAAAGGATGATGAAAAGATTACAGATAGTTGTAGAATCTGACAAAGAAGACGGACGTATAAATCTGTTATGTATTGAAGATTTCCTAGAAGAAAATCATCTTTCTGTATTCTGTTAACACTGGAACTCCCACACCCTCCCTATCCACCACCTGCAAAAAACTTGATCCTTTGACTCCGTCACCCTATCCATCAGCTTCTTACAGAAAGCTGGTGGATAGGGTGAGGGAGTCAAAGGGTTAAGTTTTTGCTTTGCTAGCATTGTTGACAATGCAGAATGCTGGTGGACAGGGTGTGGGAAGTCAAAAGTTAGTTGTTTTGCAGATTCCCTAGATAAAAAAATTTTTTCATTCAGTTAATATTCAAAACATTGTGTACATTTTAGTGCTTGTGTTGCGGTGATGGTTTTGACATTTTTGCTACGGTCAGTGCTTTTGGTGAACAACTGTTTCAGCACAGTGGATGTGGTAAGCTAGGTCTACAACAGTATTGTTTTGTTTTGTTTTATTATGCTGATGTTTTCATATTTGTTTCATACTTGGATTTTGTATTTCTTTTGTTGCAGTGGACTTACTACCATGTTGTTTGCTTGGGAAAACTATGCATAATTATGCTTCCTTTTTTTGAGATTTATCTTTTAATGCTTTCTTTTATGGTTTTACTGTAGTGACAGATAGTACAGACTTGATTTCTTGATGTGTTGATATATATTTACCCTGACCGTGCCATGTGAATGTTGTGCAAGTTTATAGTAGGGAATGTTAGTTTGGGCAGCTTAGAATCTGTGTCGTCTGAATCATAGATAAAATTGGTGCAAATTCTAAATCTTATGAATAAACATATCAAGAAAATATATCGAATGGCAATTGTTTTGATTTCAGAGTAAAATGCCAACAGTCTAGTCAGGGGGTGAACATTCCAGCAGTGATAGCACATCGTTATATTCCAGTTTGATTATTATTATCACTGACAGAATTGCTCAAGTGTGTTGTAAGTATTATGATGAGAGAAAAGCACTGGTAGCCAATTTGATTTGTGGAATACAGTTCACACTGACATTAGTACAAGAATTGTGATCGACTGAATTAAGCTTGGATAGTTCTTGTTAGTTTTAATGCCGATAGAGCTAGTGCTTCTAACTTAGTAAACCTGGTTGGTTTTTGTTGGTTTTGAATGGATTGTAAAACTGATTTTACATTTTACCTGTTGTTCTTTTCTCCCTCCTGTCCCTTGCCTGTTAACCCTTTCACTCCCGCACTCCGGTCACCAGCATCCTGCATTGCCAACCATGTTAGCAAAGCAAAAACTTAACCCTTTGATTCCCTCACCCTATCCACCAGCTTCCTGCAGGAAGCTGGTGGATAGGGTGAGGGAATCAACGGGTTAAGTTTTTGTAGTTGGTAGATAGGGTGCGGGAGTCAAAGGGTTAAAGGCGGTTGGGTTTTGTCAGTGTTGAATTCAAAACCATTAAATTTTTTTTGTCTCGTGTTCATTTCTCCCTCCTGTTCCCCACTCTGATTTCAAACTGTCCTGCTCTCTTCTCTCACCTTTTAGCAAGTGAACACAACAGTTTGGACTGGGTGAACAACCTGGACAAGCCCATTGTCACGATCAGTCCCTATACGTATATCTTGAGATGTGCTGTAATTGTTCTTGTTGAATCAGTTGTGGCTGGTAATGTTCAACTTACGTTTGAGTGTGATGTTAATAGCTGGCATGATTGTTTTGTAGACGTACCTTGTTATGTAATATTCAACATTATGTTGAAGTGTGGTGTTGATGGCTTGTGTGATTGTTACTATATCTCTACTTTTGATTGTTTTCTGTATGTACTTGTTACTGTATCTCTGCTTGTGATTGTTTTCTGTATGTACTTTGTTACTGTATCTCTGTGATTGTTTTCTGTATGTACTTTGTTCTGTATCTCTGTGATGTTTTCTGTGTGTACTTTGTTACTGTATCTCTGTGATTGTTTTCTGTATGTACTTGTTACTGTATCTCTGTGATTGTTTTCTGTATGTACTTTGTTACTGTATCTCTGTGATTGTTTTCTGTGTGTACTTTGTTACTGTATCTCTGTGATTGTTTTCTGTATGTACTTTGTTACTGTATCTCTGTGATTGTTTTCTGTATGTACTTTGTTACTGTATCTCTGTGATTGTTTTCTGTATGTACTTTGTTACTGTATCTCTGTGATTGTTTTCTGTACGTACTTTGTTACTGTATCTCTATGATTGTTTTCTGTGTGTACTTTGTTACTGTATCTCTGTGATGTTTTCTGTATGTACTTGTTACTGTATCTCTATGATTGTTTTCTGTATGTACTTTGTTACTGTATCTCTGCATTCCAAACTGGCTTACCTCATAGGCTGGGAAAGATTTTGGAGAAAAAAATCAAGACAGTATTTTACCTTTCACACTGACTCAGACGCAGATGAAATACGTACTGGTTGCCACGTTTGGATCTTCAGCTGGGTACAGAAACGCAAAAACACGCAAAAACAACATGTAGACATATTTACAGATAGGAACAATATGCAATTAGTATGTCATACATCAGGAAGAGAAGGCCCAGGGAGGAGGAGGAGGAGGGGGAAGTAATGTGCGTAATCCTCACCCCCTTCTTTTCTTGTTATATGACGTTAACAGCCTGTTATGCATGTATTGTTATATGTTTATATGTTGTTTTTTGTGTGTTTTGTGTT
>CM060311.1:8410446-8435446 GCA_030674185.1 Monoplex corrugatus | reverse complement strand
GTGGAGAAATAGAGATGCCAGTATTGCATTTGCGTTGAAGTGTGTCTTGAATTATAATATTTAATTGCCAATACTTTGAGATATAATATTTGATAACCAATGTATTTGAAATTTAATATTGCGAGTCTTTGTTTTGTGTGAGTTTGTGTTTTCTGTATTATCTACTACTTATCTGTAAACAAGTAGGCCTACATAACCAGTTTTCTTTGGATTTTTTTATCCTTTGTCTAATTGATTGTCATCTGCTGTATGGGCACTTCATCCTGAGTGTATATATGTCTTGAGCAAGTTGATCATGGCGGAGCCCTTCCTTCTCTAGGTTGGATTTTGTTGTTGGGTTCATTCCCCAATATGCAGCTGGTAGTGCCCAGTTACATGGTTACCTGTAGCAGGTGACAACCTGTGTCCTGACCTATTGGCACAGAACCAGCAGAGTTGGACTCTTTGTGGGGTTAAAGGGAGAAAAAGAAGTAGTGCTGTATGTATCAGTGGTCATTCAGCGAGATGGCTTTGTGTGTGTGTGTGTTGGGGGGGGATGTTGAATTTTTTTTTTTAATTGACTGTCAGTGTGAAAAAGAAAGATTATCAGTTAAACTTTTCTCAGAGGTCATGTATGTGTGTGGTTGTATGTGTGCGTGCATGCGTGTGTGTGTGCGTGTGTGTGTGGTGTGTGTGTGTTGTGTGTGTGTGTGTGTGTGTGTGTGTGTGTGTGTGTGTGTGTTTTTAGACCAAAGCATAAAAGTCTGCCATGCTAGCTGAGCTATTCTTACAGGACTGAATTCTGATCTCCGTGCTGATTTTGCTGGCGTGTAGACAGTGATAAGTGTAACCCAGAGTCTTGTGTATGCAGTAACTGCCACATGGATGTAACAGCCTGACAAGTCTGATGGACATAAGTTACTATTGAAGTAACACATGGACAGCGTTTGTTTGTCAGCTCAGACTTCATAATTTGGAATACAGATGGACCACTTTTTTTTTTTTTTTTTGTCAGGGACTTAATTCTTTTGAATACAGATGGACAATGTTTTGTTTTGTTTTGTTTTGTTTTTTGTCAGACTTAATTCTTTTGAATTGAAATGAGACTTTAAAATGCAAATGAGTACATAGATTAATGGATTCAAACCCATGGCTGGTCTGGTTTGATGTTTTGTGATAATTCATTTTCATTTCTGTTTTAAAACAGTACAGTCGACAGGGTGATATGAAAGAGAGATCTGTTAAGCAGCAGTAAGCAGTACGTAGAGCAAGTTAATTTTTGTGTTGCTCATTTTTGTACTACTGCATAAATTAAATGTTGTACCTGTGATATATGGTTTTCACTCTGGAGGACCATTCGTCCTCTTTAACTTGACACTTTATCATGTGCTCAGAAAGCTTCCTTTGTCAGGGAATGCCAAGCAGCACAGTTTATTAAAAACGAAAACGTTGATAGAGAAAGATGAAAAAAGTTATTTTGTGGGATTTGTAAATTCACTTGTCACTGGCCTTGGAGTTTGTGCTGAGATCTTCATGGAGTGGATTGTCCTGTCGCAATGTCTTCTGGGGCTTTCCATCAAGACCAGAAGCCAATAAAATATAAGTTTATGATCTTCAAGGTAACAGATTTTTGACCATGTTTAAAAATGAAAATAAAAAGCCCACCAGTCAAGAGTCGATAATAATGTCTCACCTGTCGGTGTCACCAGGTTCAGTGTTGGCCGCTGCACACCTGGACACCACCATCTCCCCCCAGGCCACTCTGTCTTGACTTTTGTGGACAATTTCTTGAATATTTAAGCCACTGATGTTGGTTATGTTCTTGTCGTATGAGATTGGAGGTCTGCCTTTCTTCCTTTTTTCCACTGTTTTTCCTTGAAAGATGGTTTCCATGAGGTCCGTGTTCTTGTTAAGTGCACATGATGATAATGACCACTACAAACAGCCTACCTGTGGAGAGTTGGTAATAAGACTATCAAACCATATCACACCAGATGACCATGTTTTTTGGTATGATTGTGTATTTACATTGTCGTCACCTCCCCACTCTTGTGTTATCCAGTTCATTGTCTCTTACATGTGTATGCTGTCTCCAGGATGGCTAGAGGTATGTTTAGAGAGAGAGAGGTGTGTGTGTGTGTGTCTGTATCTGTATGTGTGTGTATCTGTAACTGTGTGTGTGTGCGCTTGTATGTCAGTATCTCTGTGTGCGCGCTTGTGTATCAGTATCTGTGTGTGTGCGTGCTTGTGTTTGTGTGTGCGTGTTTGTGTATTTGTGTGTGTGTGTGTGCTTGTTTGTGTGTGTGTGTGTGTGTGTGTGTGTGTGCTTGTTTGTGTGTGTGTGTGTGTTTTAAAAGGATAGAGAGACAGAAGAGGGGGGGGGGGGGACAAAGACATTAACATTATGTATCTTCATGAATATCTGAATGGCTTGTTTATGTGTATATCTTGTTTATATTGCTGTTAGCTGTCTGTTTTATTGTCATTATATATCTTCATGAATATCTGAATGGCTTGATTCACTGTATATCTTGTTTATATTGCTGTTAGGCGTCTGTTTTGTTGTCAGGCTGACTTTAAAACTTGACAGTTTTGATCTGAGTACTTATCTCTACAAGGCAATGTGTTAGTAGTCTTTTGTATTATTTGTATTAGTAGTCTTCTGTATTAGTAGTCTTATGTATTAGTAGTCTTTTGTATTAGTAGTCTTCTGTATTAGTAGTCTTATGATTCAAGGGATGAGGGGCACTTTGCCAGCCTGTCCATCCAGCTCTGTGAAGAAGAATAATTTTTTTTTTTTCTTGTTTTCTTATTGCACTTAGGGTGATTTCCTTTGTACTCATCTTTTTTGTTTGTTTGTTTGTTTGTTTGTGTGTGTGTTTGTGTGTGTGTGTGTGTGTGTGTTATTTTCTACACCACCTTAATAGCCACAGAAGCTGGCTCAATTTTTACAATGAGATGATAGTGACGAGGATGATAATCCTGATGTTATTGAATCCCATCTAAAGATTGAGACTGCATGACAGGGCTGTACTCTGTACTTACTATCATAATATATCCTGGTGTCAACCCGGCCTGTGAGATACAGTCACCTGTGAGGTTAGTAAGAAGATTTGAGCAACACCTTCAGTGACACATCTGTGCAGTGGATGAGACTCAGCTGTGTGGTCCCAGTCTTCCCAATGAACCCATAACACACTGAGCTGTGTGGTCCCAGTCTTCCCAATGAACCCATAACACACTCAGCTGTGGGAAGAGCTGCTTGGAGCAGAAAAAAAAATCCCACAGTGATTTTTGAAGGGACTGATGCAGATTCAAACCCACAACGTTCCAGGTAGTAGTCCATTGCTCTAACTACACACACACCCAGTCATTTTTTCTGTAGATAGAACCATGTGGGTGACACAAAACAAAACAGCGTCATGATGTGACAGTTACTTCCCCTGTTCCTTCCACACCAAGCATCTAGTCTTTCTGGGGAGGAGAAACGTGAAGATCTCATGAAAATGGATGCTGCTGTCTTGCTCATTATTTTTATTTTCATTTTTTTAAGGTTATGGCAGCCATGACTGGTGCTAGAAGCAAAAACAATGACTTTTTTTTTTAAACCGTGATATTCTGATGTTTCCATGTACGTCATACTTCTGGCGACCATAATCATAAGTAGAAAAAAATAGTTGATTTGTTTGTGAGTGTATGCTGGTACAATATTAACTGTTTAATGATAAAGTATTTCGTGCTGGAATTGTTTATGGTCAGTGTGAATCTTAAGACTTGCGGTGGTGCTTTTCTTTGTCCTCAAATCTTTTCACCTTCAGTTATGAATTCACCATATTGCTGTATTTCTTTATCCTGACGTCTGTTCACGTGTGTATAATCCGTCATATATTCAATAATTCCATGAACAAATATGAGTTTGAACCAGACAAAATTACACGTCTTGGAACGTTACAATTTGCTGGGTAACCTGATTCAAGGAGTGTCCATAGTGATACATGTGTGGTGGTGCGTATATAAATGAATTTACTACGTCCTGTTTGTGTTGACGAAAGGTAATAGAGACATTTGACATTTAGGTTTGCTGTTCACAGAGTGATGAAAATGATGTAAAGCAGATAGTGAAGTGAACTCCGGGGAAAATGATAAGTTTTCCTGCGTTCAACTTTATCATTGGTTCCTAACATCTTCAAATGTTGGGGAATAGTGTTAACATATTGGTTAGTACTATATAAAAGTGTATTCCGATTCAGTGAAAATTAATTAAGATCTGTGTTACTTAAAAGGAGAGGAGCAGTGTTATTTAAAGGATAGTGATAATCATGTTAAACCGAATGTCCAAGATAATCTTGGACATTCGGTTTAACATGATTTTAATTACACATACTATACCGTGGCTCACAAATGCAATAAGCGGCAGCGGTTTGCCAATTCTGCCTCGTAACAATAAAGTCCGAAGGGACAGTAACTCTGAGAGTGTCTACGTCTTGCGCATGCGCAGGTGCTCTTCCTCTTTTCTCGGCAGCCATCTTCCAGCTCGCCTCGTACGCTCTGAGCAGCTAAGTATTTTTCGATTTCGCTACGCAATCGATCGATTGTCGTTGTTGTTTTTGTGTCTTGCCTATGTTTTCGTTTAAGGGAGAAACTTATGTGAAGCGATTGGGTGGCAAAGCGAGGGTTAAGAAGATTTCGTCCGCCGAATTCTCAAACCCACAAAGGGGTGGTTCCACCGGTGCACAAACCGCTCTCTCTTCAACTTCGTCTCTCCCTTTTACGTCTTCTCTCTTTCACACTATCGACAAGTCATCGCAACCCAGCTACGGTTCGGTTGCGGTGACCACGAGCCCTCAACTCAGCTCCGGCTCAGTTGAATTTTCGGCATTTTACGGCCCTCACACTGCCCGGCACGGTGATCGACTCAACTCCGGTTCTGTCGATTCTGTGCTCGCCCCCTTCGTACAGCTTAACTCCGGTTCTGCTGGTACTGTTTCAGCCTCCATGGCTGATGGGCGCATTGGGCATGGGTCTCCTTCGGGAGGCAAGATGGACCGTAATGTGAGCGGAACCGGCTCACCCCCTGGTTCGCCAGGCGGGACACCCCCTGGTTCGCCAGGTGGGCCAAGGGAGACAACCCCACCCTTACGGGCGTCAGATCGTCGATCCGCCCCGGTTGTCTCCCTTCCTCCCCCACAGCCTGCTGCTGCACCCGCCACAACCTCTCTGTCCCATTCCGGACAGAGCACTTGGGCGCCTTGGCAACTACCAAGCGACCCATGGCGGGCTGCCACATCTCTGTCCCATTCCGGACAGAGCACTTGGGCGCCTTGGCACATGCCTAGCCGCCCCCAGCAGGCTGGCCCTTTGGGCACTGGGGACCGGGCCAGGCCCTACCCTTCATGGGGTCAGGGTCCTGATGCCCCTTGGGCTCAGCCCATGCCGCATCCCATGGCACCGCACATGGTACCGTGGCACCCATCCTTGGGATTTCCCCCGGCCTCGGCCACGGGATGCACGTGGTGGCCCGGCTTTATGCCCGGCGCCCCACCAGCGCAGGACTCACCCTGCCCAGCCCCCCCGGCACCACCCGTGTTGGACACAACACCGGGGCTGCCTCCTGGGGGCTCTGACCCGGGTCCCACAACCGTGGCACCCCGGTCAGACTCTCCGCAGACTCTCGCCCCCTCCATAGGCGGGCCAGAGGACTCGGACTCGGCCTCAGAGGATGAGGCCCCTGCCCACATGGCATTCTGCTTCCAGGATGCCATGGACCGGCTGGCACAACTCACACCGGAGGCGGTGTCCACTGTGCCAGAGCCCAAGGCTCCCAAGCTTGGCTCGGCCGAGCGCCTTTTCAGCGCTCACCCTACCTCAGCCCCACGGGCCTCCTTGCTAAAACAGTCCGACATGGTGGCTGACTGCCTCAGGCAAGCCCAGGACACCGCCAGGGGGAAAGAGGCACAAGATTTCGTTCCAGGATCTGTGCCTGACTTCCCGGGAGCCTTGCCCTTCAGGAAATTCCTGAAGCCGGCACCGCTCCCCTTCCAGCGGAAGCCCTTCATGGCCCATGGGCCTATCCCTGACGCTCCCCTCTCGCTCACACAGGAGAACCTCCTCCTTGTGAACGATCGCTCTCGGGCCCAGCCGCAGCATATCTCCATCACGGAGAAATGCTTGACGGAATGGGAGGAGAACGCGAGACGGGGGCTGGCGGCAACCTCCGCCCTGGACTCATTCTTGGGCGGCCTAGGGGAAGCCCTGAAGGACCCCAACCAGCAGTCCTTCACGCTCCGCCAGGCGCCTGACCAGGCAACCATCGTGGCCTTTATCCAGGCCATGGCGCAGGGGCTCAGATCCGTGGCCGAATCGCAAGCACGCACGTATCTGAACCGTCATGGCGAGGCGGGATGCCATTCTCGCGGCATCCTCGGTTGCCACCTCACCGTCGGCAAGGGCCTCCTTGCGCGCGGTGCCCATCCAGCCGGGCTCCCTCTTCGGGAACCATGTTCAGGCCGTCCTGAAGCACCAGGCGGACATAAAAAGGGACCTCGCCCTCCATTCGAGGCCCTCTCGCCCTGCCGTGAAGCGCCCGGCTCCAGCGGCCTACCCGCCAAACAGGCCCACCCACACCAAGTTTCGGGCCGATCCCAGGCCCCAAGGGCACAGGAGACCGCAACAGCATTCGGGCAGGCCGGTGGACCGGCCTAAGGCTCGCAGGCCGGCTCCCTCTCAGCCGGCCAACCCCCAATGACTCACCCCCGGCCTGAGGCCATCACCCCCCACGGGCGATCCTGTGGGCAGTCTCTCCAGACACATCGACGCGTGGGAGAGGCTGCCCGCCAGCCCGTGGGCCCTGCGGGTGATCAGGTCGGGGTTCCGCCTTCCTTGGGGCCCAAGGAAGGCTCCTCTCACGCTCTCTCCCCCTGCTTTCGCACTTCCTCAAGATCGCTCGGCCTCGCAGGCCCTGGATCAGGAGGTTCTTTCGATGTTAGCCAAGGGGGCTACGGAGGAAGTTTCCTTCGCTGCGTCCCCGGGATTCTATGGACGCATCTTTGTGGTCCCCAAAACTTCGGGGGGCTGGAGGCCCGTCCTGGACCTCTCCTCCCTAAACCGGTTCCTCCGCGTCCTCCATTTCCGTATGGAGACCCCTATGTCCATCCGCGAGGCCTTGCACCCGGGCGACTGGGGGATATCCATCGACCTCAAGGATGCATACTTCCATCTCCTCATTCACCCCAGGGACAGGAAGTACCTCAGATTCGTCTGGAGGAACCGGATCTTCCAATTCAGGGCACTGCCCTTCGGTCTGGCACCCGCCCCTTGGCTCTTCACGAAGGTGGCGAGGGAACTCTGCATGCATGTTCGGGAGAAGGGCATCCGCCTCAAGGCCTATCTAGACGATTGGCTTCTACTCGCCTCCTCCAAAGAACAGTGTGCGCAACAAGCATCCCAGGTCCTGCAACTCTGTCACAACCTGGGCTTTGTCTGCAACGAGGAGAAGTCGGACCTAACTCCCTCCAAACAATTCCAGTTCCTGGGCATGTCCTTCGACACCTCCAAGTGGAGGGTCACCCCGTCTCCCCAGCGCTTACTGCGCCTTCAGGGCCTCTTAGCCCAACTGCTCCCCCAACTCCAAGCGCCAGCAAGGAAGCTGGCCTCCCTACTGGGCCTTATGGAGTCGCTGGCACCCCTAGTGCCACTGGGTCGTCTTCTCAAGCGGCAATTCCAACGCGGCTTCAGGAAGCGTTGGTCACAGTCGCTTCAGCCATGGGACCTCCCGGTCCACCTGGGCCCTTGGTTCATATCAGCAGTGACCAAATGGCGCTCCCAGTCACGCCTGGCCCAGGGAGTCCCCATCACACTGCCCCCTCCTCAGGAGCACTTGTTCACGGACGCGTCCACCTCCGGGTGGGGAGCCCATGTCGGCACGCTGACAGCCGCAGGTCGGTGGTCGACCGACCTCATGCCCTGCCACATAAACATGTTGGAACTGGAGGCAGTTTGCCTGGCACTCGGGGAGTTTCTCCCCTTTCTGAAGGGAAAACATGTCCGCATCAACACGGACAACACCACAGTAGCTTGTTACATCAACAAGCAAGGGGGCGCCCGCTCCCACTCCTTGTCTCGGAGAGCGGAACAGCTCCTCATCTGGTGCGAGGAACACTCGATTCAGCTCTCAGCAAAGCATGTCCCGGGGAAGATCAACATACTTGCGGACTCTCTCAGCAGATCCCACATGATTCTTCCATCGGAATGGACACTGGTCCATGCAGTCCTGGAGCCAGTATGGGCAGCATGGTTCAAACCACACGTGGACCTCTTTGCCACCAGGTTCAATCACCGCCTCCCTTTGTACGTCTCTCCAGTTCCGGACCCAGCGGCCTGGGCTGTAGATGCCCTATCCATTCCATGGTCGAACCTCATCAGCTATGCCTTTCCCCCGTTCCCCATTATGGGGAAAGTGCTGAGGAAAGCCAGGGAGGACGCAGCGACATTAATCCTTGTCGCACCCAAATGGCCAGCACAGGCATGGTACCCAGAACTTCTGCACCTGTCCCATGTGCCGCCGCTAAAACTCGCGGTATCGAGCCGCTCCATCCTCCAACCCAGGTCAGGCATTCCGCACGGCAATCCAGACGTTCTAAACCTTCACGCCTGGATGCTGTGCGGGACTCGATGTCTTCATTAGGCCTGTCCCCGGCCGTAATCGGCCTTGTGCAGCAAGCTCACAGGCCGGGCACACAGGGGGTGTACAATGCCCACTGGAATGGCTGGGTCTCTTGGTGCACCTCAAATGAGGTGTCACCCCATTCACCCTCTCGCTTGCAGTTGGCCAACTACCTCGGCTTTCTGTCCACAGAGAAAAAGCTTTCCGCATCCTCAGTGAAGGTCCACAGGGCGGCCATCTGCACCACCATCCGTCAGTTGGGTGGTCCGTCCTTTGAGCACGATCCTCTATTGCGGAATCTCGTCAGAGGGGCTTCTCTCCAGGAAGCCAGGAACCCCCGCCGAACCCCGGCGTGGGATCTCTTTCTCGTCCTCTCATCCCTTAGACTCCCCCCTTACGAACCCATCAGGGAGTGTTCCCTGAAGTTCCTCTCTTTCAAGACGGCCTTTCTCGTCTCTCTCGCATCGGGGAGGCGCTGCAGCGAAGTGCACGCCCTTAGTGGTCTCCCCGGAGATGTTGCTCTCGAACCTGATGGCTCGATGTCTCTCCGCCTACTCCCGGAATTCTTGGCCAAGAACCAGTCTCCAGGTTCTCCTTCGCCGGCCATCCACATCCATCCCCTCACGTCTATCCTCGCTCCGGACGACGAGGATCGCACTCTCTGCCCGGTTCGCGCACTGCGAGCGTACAGAAAGCGGACGAAATCTTCTCGCCAGCACCGGCGCCACCTTTTTCTCTCTTACAACGAAAACTATAGAAAGGACATTAGACGCACGTCCATCTCTCGATGGCTGAGGGAAGTCATCAAGGCTGCGTATGCCAGGTCGAGCGCCGAGCTAGCTGTCTTCTCCCCAAGGCCCCATGAGATCAGAGCATGGGCTTCTTCGCTGGCAGTCATCCACAATGCCAGCATCCAAAACGTCCTAGACGCCGCGTACTGGCGTTCCCCGGGCACTTTCATCCAGTTCTACCTGCGCGACGTCTCCCGTCTGCGCGAAGATGGGTCCAGGGGTATCGCTTCCGCTGTGGTGGCCCAACACCCCATCTCAGCCACACGCCCTGACTCCTGCCATTCCTCCAGGCGTTAACCAGGTAAGCCCTCCATCCGGGTAGTGCTATTCTGCATTTGTGAGCCACGGTATAGTATGTGTAATTAAAAGGAAATTTTCCTTCTAAAATTACGTTTAATCTAACATACTTACCGTGGCTCACGCAGAGTCCCTCCCGACCTCCCCGCCTTCCTGGTTCCTTCTAGCCACAGTCAGGGTCAAGGTCAAGGTTTCCTCGAAAAGAGGAAGAGCACCTGCGCATGCGCAAGACGTAGACACTCTCAGAGTTACTGTCCCTTCGGACTTTATTGTTACGAGGCAGAATTGGCAAACCGCTGCCGCTTATTGCATTTGTGAGCCACGGTAAGTATGTTAGATTAAACGTAATTTTAGAAGGAAAATTTCCTTTAGATATTATTGAATATGCTCATGGTGAGCGTGAGAGGTCTTATCTTGGCGTTACCGGTGCGTGAGATTAAGACAACATCACTGTTGATCATGTTGATTTAGCTCAAGCGGGGAGAGATGGACATGTTGCGCTGTTGTATGATTATGAAAAATATTTTTGTTGAATTAACATTGGGGGCTTTCACGTTGCTCAATGGAGAATGTTTGATGCGTAACAAATCATGATAGCCATTGTACGTGGTTTGATTGTGCCGTTTTTTATGAGTAATACAACCAGGAAACTCTGCAGAATCCAGTTTAGGTGCCGTACGTTGAGACTGACAAACTTCATTGTAGTCACATAAAACTTCTTATGGAATCCAACTTGTGGAAACCTGCTGATGACAAAAGACAAAACCAGTGAAAAGTTGTAGTCATTTATTCTTTGTCTTGTGAATACGACAAAGATTACACAAGTGACTGAAGTTGGGAGTTTTTTTTTTAAACCCTTTGACTGTTGCACCCTATCCACCATCAGCAAAATTTTAGCCATCCGACTCCCTCACCTTATCCACCACCTTCCTGTAGGAAGCTGGCGGATAGGGAGAGGGAGTAAAAAGGTTAAATTTTTGCTTTGCTGTCATGGTTCTTAAAGCAGGATGCTGGTGGATAGGGTGAGGGAGTGAAAGGGGTAAGAAGGGTTCATGGCATTTGAGCAGTCCCGTGTGTATCCCACCCTAGTCTGCTAGCAGTAATACGGCAAACTCCCCAAGCCTGTGCAAAACCCTATGCGCTGGCAAGGTCATGAGACGTGTATGTGTTTGGGGGGGGGGGGGGGAGGCAAGGACCTATGACATACTAAACTGACACTTCCAGAATGATGGAACCATGAAGATGAAAAGGAACAGGTCAGTTTTCCTGTGTTGTTCAGACTGAACTCGAGATATCAGATGTTGAGTCCACAGCTCCGTCAAAAGAACCGATCAGTTCACATGCACCCAAGACTTAAGAGAACAGTTGAAAAAGAAACTTGAAAAAAAAAAATCAGGGAAGTGAAATATCAAGAACATTGGGCATCTGAGTGTGCGTCTAAGGACCAATGAGTCTTCGTTAACTGTGTTCAAGGAATCTGGCAAAGATGCTGGAGTCCAAAATCATGCCAGAGCTCGTGAACATTAAGACCTTGGCCACAGAAACCAACACCACAGAAGGGTAGTATGAAAATCCATGGAGATTGTAAAATAGCTCATCTATGACGGAAGCGATGAAGCTTATAAAACAGTTATTAAAACATGAGAATCCACGAAGATTATGAAACTGTTCATCAATGAACACAGTATGAAAGCTGTGAAGATTAGGGGTCCATGTGTGAAGAAGGATATTGGCTCTGACCACCTGATCATGTACTGATGTAGTGAACAGAACTTGTATCGTACAATATGGGACATTGCCCTGATCAGTGTAGTAACTGACACACAATGACAGTTTGCCAGAAGGCCTTATGAACACAATGACAGTTCACCAGAAGGCCTTATGAACTATGAACACAATGACAGTTTACCAGAAGGCCTTATGAACTATGAACAGTCACACAGTGACAGTTATGAACTATGAACAGTCTCACAATGACAGTTTACCAGAAGGCCTTATGAACTAGAACTGTGTCCACCTACTTCGCCAATGTTGGATTCTGCAGAACATACCGGTAGTATTATCTTATTGTGATTGGCGGAATCAGGAAAAAAAACGTCATGTCATCATTGTTACTTGTATTAAGGTATTACATCTGAAATATGTGTCCACTACTATACACCACATCTCTTAACCAGGCCATTACTGTGATTTAATATTTAGGTATTAAATCATAAAATATATGTCCACAGTTATACACCACATCTCTTAACCAGATCATTACTGTAATTGATATTTAGGTATTAAATCATAAAATATATGTCCACAGGTATTCACCACATCTCTTAACCAGATCATTACTGTAATTGATATTTAGGTATTAATTACATCTACAATATGTGTCCGCTGTTATACGCCACCTGTCTTTACAAGTCATTGTGTTCAGTTTTATGTCAGGGCTCCTGGCTTCAACTGCATTTGTTCTAGATCTGTGCATTGCATCACCTGCACCATATTCTCCTAACTAAAAACAAAATGGTAACGTCGCTGTGGACTATTGAAAGAAGGCAAAGAAGGAACGAATGAAGCATAGGATGTGTTGGATGGTATGGGTGGGATTATTATTATAGAATAGATTTAATCTGTACAAATATAGGTAAGTAAAATATGAATTAACACATGATTTATGATGATGCTTATTGTTTCTGTTACAACGAAATAATTTGCATGGGTGAATCATTAAAAGTATTGGAGCAAATCTTTGTGGTGTACGGTGTTTAATGTGCGTGTGAGACGTTTTACAGGTGCTTAATGTGTACCACATATATTGGATGTGTTTATCTGTAAACCAAGAGCCTGACAAAATCGCTTCATACATTCTTCCATGGACGTAGGACAAACGAGCATGAGAATTGATCATTGCTAACTAATGACACATTTATATCATTGCGCACACACATGAATATGTATGCTTATATAAGCACATGCATGCTCTCTCACACATACACACCCATGCACGAAGACACACACAGATACACATAGAAACACACAGACATAGAGAATAAGATCCAAATTTTGTTAGAAAAAACAAAACAAACAAAAACAGGTAATTACTGATATGCTGACAATTTACTCACTGATAGACACACACACTCACACTACAGTAATGGGCACACACACACACTCACACTACAGTAATGGGCACAGACACACACTCTCACACTACAGTAATGGGCACAGACACGCACACTCATACTACAGTAATGGGCACAGACATACACACTCATACTACAGTAATGGGCACAGACACACACACTCATACTACAGTAATGGGCGCAGACACGCACACTCATACTACAGTAATGGGCACAGACATACACACTCATACTACAGTAATGGGCACAGACACACACACTCATACTACAGTAATGGGCACAGACATACACACTCATACTACAGTAATGGGCACAGACATACACACTCATACTACAGTAATGGGCACAGACACACACACTCATACTACAGTAATGGGCACAGACACGCACACTCATACTACAGTAATGGGCACAGACACACACACTCACACTACAGTAATGGGCACAGACACAGACACACTACAGTAATGGGCACAGACACACTACAGTAATGGGCACAGACACACACACACACACACTACAGTAATGGGCACAGACACACACTACAGTAATGGGCACAGACACACACACTCACACTACAGTAATGGGCACAGACACACACACACTACAGTAATGGGCACAGACACACACACTCATACTACAGTAATGGGCACAGACACACACACTCACACTACAGTAATGGGCACAGACACACACACTCATACTACAGTAATGGGCAGAGACACACACACTCACACTACAGTAATGGGCACACACACACACACACTTGTACTACAGTAATGGGCACAGACACACACACTCACACTACAGTAATGGGCACAGACACACACACACACACTGTACTACAGTAATGGGCACAGACACACACACTCACACTACAGTAATGGGCACACACACACACACACTCACACTACAGTAATGGGCACACACACTCACACTACAGTAATGGGCACAGACACACACACTTGTACTACAGTAATGGGCACAGACACACACTACAGTAATGGGCACATACACACACACTCACACTACAGTAATGGGCACAGACACACACACTCACACTACAGTAATGGGCACAGACACACTCACACTACAGTAATGGGCACAGACACACACACTCACACTACAGTAATGGGCACAGACACACACACTCACACTACAGTAATGGGCACACACAGTGACACTACAGTAATGGGCACAGACACACACACACACATTACAGTAATGGGCACAGACACACACACTCACACCACAGTAATGGGCACACACACACTCACACTACAGTAATGGGCTCACACACACTCACACTACAGTAATGGGCACAGACACACACACTCACACTACAGTAATGGGCACAGACACACTCACACTACAGTAATGGGCTCACACTACAGTAATGGGCACAGACACACACACTCACACTACAGTAATGGGCACACACACACACTCACACTACAGTAATGGGCACAGACACACACACTCACTACAGTAATGGGCACGGACACACACTCACACTACAGTAATGGGCACACACACACACTACAGTAATGGGCACAGACACACACACTCACATTACAGTAATGGGCACAGACACACACATCACACTACAGTAATGGGCACAGACACACACACTCACACTACAGTAATGGGCACACACACTCACACCTACAGTAATGGGCACAGACACACACACTCACACTACAATAATGGGCACAGACACACACACTCACACTACAGTCATGGGCACAGACACACACTCACACTACAGTAATGGGCACAGACACACACTAACACTACAGTAATGGGCACAGACACACACACTCACACTACAGTAATGGGCACAGACACACACACTCACACTACAGTAATGGGCACAGACACACACACACACTACAGTAATGGGCACAGACACACTCACACTACAGTAATGGGCACAGACACACACACTCACACTACAGTAATGGGCACAGACATACACACTCACACTACAGTAATGGGCACAGACACACACACTCACACTACAGTAATGGGCAGATAGACACACACACTCACACTACAGTAATGGGCACAGACACACACACTCACACTACAGTAATGGGCAGAGACACACACACTCACACTACAGTAATGGGCAGAGACACACACATTCACACTACAGTAATGGGCACAGACACACACACTCATACTACAGTAATGGGCACAGACACACACACTCACACACTACAGCAATGGGCACAGACACACCACTCAACTACAGTAATGGGCACAGACACACACTCACACTACAGTAATGGGCACAGACACACACTCTCACAATACAGTAATGGGCACAGACACACACACTCAAACTACAGTAATGGGCACAGACACACACACTCACACTACAGTAATGGGCAGAACACACTCACATTACAGTAATGGGCACAGACACACACACTCACACTACAGTAATGGGCACAGAACACACACTCACACTACAGTAATGGGCACAGACACACACACTCACACTACAGTAATGGGCACAGACACACACATCACACTACAGCAATGGGCACAGACACACACACACTCATACTACAGTAATGGGCACAGACACACACATCACACTACAGTAATGGGCACAGACACACACTCTCACAATACAGTAATGGGCAAAGACACACACACTCACACTACAGTAATGGGCACAGACAACACACTCACAATACAGTAATGGGCACAGACACACACACTCACACTACAGTAATGGGCACAGACACACACTCACACTACAGTAATGGGCACAGACACACACACTCACACTACAGTAATGGGCACAGACACACACTCACACTACAGTAATGGGCACAGACACACACACTCACACTACAGTAATGGGCACACACACACACACTCACACTACAGTAATGGGCACACACACACACACTCACACTACAGTAATGGGCACAGACACGCACACTACAGTAATGGGCACAGACACACACACTCACACTACAGTAATGGGCACACACACACACACACACACTCACACTACAGTAATGGGCAGATGTAGTGTCCTCTTTTCACAGTCATCGTGGCATGTGGCTCCTCTCAGGATCAGTTCATCCTCAGATCTGCATATGACCTTCTGCCCGCGATTGCAGGTCATGTGGAACGGGGAAAATCAGATAATCCTGAGCTCATGCAAAGTAGCGCTAACTCAAGGAAAGTTCACATGGAGGCACAGTCAAGTTCTTCAAGAGATCGCACAAGCGATCAGTACTGCCAAGACAAAAACCAAGCCACCAGAAGGTGTGGCAACCTTCTACATAGCAGGAGGCAGCAAATGTTGTCCTGAAGAATCTGTAACATTCAAAACATGGAAGTGGGGTCTGCTGGATGGAGTGGTCGACTGGGAATGTATAGCAGATCTTCCACAATGGAAAATACACTGAGAAATCATCAGCAAAAAATGGCATAGGCGGGATACAGTGCTCAACTCTCATTCATCAAAAGAAATGATTCTGATTGAACTCACTGTGCCACATGAAAACAGAATGTAGGAATCACATACCTAAAATCACATATCTGAAAAATACGCCAGTCCAGTCAGCAGTTTGAAGAAAACCGGCAATCAAGCCGAAGTGCTTACCATAGAGGTTGGAGCAAGGCGGTTGGCAGACACATCTGCCTATGACCTCATGAAACAGCTCTCGATTTCTGGGAAGGAGAGGACCAGAGCCCTCATGGAAATGGCGGAAACAGCTGAAAGGAGTTCCAGCTTGATCTGGTCAAGGAGGAAAGCAAATTAACTTCAAAAGGTTAAAATTCCCATACAAGCTGCACGTGTGATTGTGAAGTGATTTAGACATCTGTCACAAAAGTAATTTGGCCTTGAGACCCAGAGGCGCTGGTTTGAACTCGGGTGGAAAACAGTGGCGACTGCAGCAGCACATCCAGGAATCATGACCTGGATACAGCCTGGTCTCTTTAGCGTAGGGAGTTTAGCAGGGCTGAAACACTTGTTTGAAAGAGGTTTCTCCTCTGATGACCTTCTGCTGTCCATCTCTCCCTGGCCTCAGAATTTCCTGTTTCCATGAAGCAGTCCCATTTTCACATAGATCAAAAAGAAAACCCCAACAAAAGAAATTTCCAACAACAAAACAGCGAAAAGAAACTTGAGGTAATACTGTATCAGCTTCAAAGTTTATAGAAATTTTCAGTGTCTGTGGAACAACATACATGTAAGCTGCACTGTACTGGGGCCTCTGCTTCACTTTCAGACTATCCTCTACCACCATTCACCTACTGTCTCTGATCCTGCAAAAAAGAATCGAAACGTTCCATAATATTAGAAATAATGAATATACAGGTGCACACGACAGGTGCGATGATCAGGTGGGTAAAACATTAAACTTCCAATCGGAAGGTCTGTGTTCGATCCTGCCTGGGCACCTGTATGACGGGCAAAGGGGGAGGAGAGGTCTTTCAATCTCCACCTTCCAGGTGAACATGTACACAGACCTGTCTGCACCTAGAGCACCTTAGTGTGTGTACGCACACTGAACATCAAGTCAGTCATAACAATGTCTGGTGGCTTACTGAAACATGAAAACATCCACAATGTGTGTCCACTGAAGACATACTGAGAATGCAGACTGTGCAGCAACGCACTGCCTGCACAGCGTGGGCAAAACAACGTGCATACATTCATCCAAGAAAATCAAAACACTAATCCCCCCCCCCCCCCCCCCCCCCTTTAAAAAAAAAAAAAAGAAAACATGAATTCGGGAGAGAAATGTGATAATCACCAAAACGTTTGAGTACAGCAAACATCAACTACCCTCAGTTTGCTAACAACTTAATAAGTGCATCGCTGTAGAAAGTTTTGAGCTGATGTCAGACATATCACTGTTAACCCTTTCATTCCTGCAACCTGTCCACCAGCTTTCTGCAGCCACCAAACAGATAAATCCAAAAACAGTCCCAGCCACAATGCTGTTGTGAGCCTGCAATGACATAATTATGACTTCAGAACCGTCTATAGCATGCGAAAATCATAATGGGCGTGATGGCCAAGTGGTTATAACATATTGGACTTCAATCAAGTTAAAATGTCTTAACAATTGTTATGAATTGAAATTATTATTATTTGTTTTTTGTTTTGTTTTGTTAGTACATTGTTTGTTGATGTCTATTCCTGTTAAAAAATGAATAAAAAAAAAAAGGTGAAAAAAAAAGTTAAAATTCTTCTTCTTTCTCTTGGCTACCGCCTTCATATTTGTGAAGATTCTGTAGACTATAAGGGGGGTTTGCGTGTAGTTTTAAGTTTACTGAGATAGAGTATGCTGGGCCGGGGGGGGGGGGTGTTGGGGGGTAGGGACAGGGGGGAGGGGGGGATCAGATTTGGGATTTGAAGCCTTCCAGGGTTGGGCTGAGGGCAACCTCAGCAGGAAGGCTGTTCCAGTCGGTTATGGTCCTGGGGAAGAAAAACTTTTAGTCTCTATAGCGTCCTGCAGTTGGAAAGGTGGTACGTTGCTGGGTGCGACCGTCGGGTTCCTTTGGATGCAGAAGGATTTTGAGAGGGTTTGTGGCACGTGTTGATGATGAGGCTTCCATTGTGGAACTTATAGAAGTTTGTCAGCCTCGCCTTTCTCCTTCGCTCTGTGAGGGGAGACCACTGGAGAGTCTCCAGCATGTCTTGAGCATTGGACGTTTTCCGGTGTCGATGGGTGACCCAGCGAGCAGCCCGGCGTTGGAATGCTTCCAGTTTCTTGACATCCTTCTGTATGTAGGGTTCCACACAGAGCTGGCGTACTCTAGAGTTGGGTGGACTAGTGTTTGGTAGGCTTGCTGCTTGATACGTTGGGAGCCTACTTTCAGGTTTTTCTCAGTAGGCCAAGGGTCCTGTTGGCACGATTGGAGACATTTGAGATGTGGGGACTCCAGCTGAGATCAGAGGCGATGGTGATGCCAAGGTATTTGGATTTGCTGACTGTATCAAGGGTGTGGCCATGGAGGGTGTACTTTAAAGGTAGGGGGTTTCTCTTCCGGCTCACTCGCAGTGCCTGCATTTATCTGGGTGAAAACTCATGAGCCACTTCTACTCCCACTCTGCGAGGCGGTCGAGATCCTTTGTAGGGCTTGCCTGTCGCTGGTGGAGGAGATAGTTTTGTGGCACAGTGTCATCAGCAAAGAGACGAGCAGTGGAGGACAGTCCAGCCGGCATGTGTTGATGTAGAGTAAGAATAGGCTAGGCCCAAGGACAGAGCCTTGGGGAACTCCAGACTCTACAGGAACAGGGCTGGAAGTAGCTCCATCCACCACTACTGACTGCTGTCTATCCGAGAGGAAATTCTTAATCCGGTGTGTATTTTCCCTGTGATACCAAGGGAATGGATGTTGTGGAGCAGGAGGGAGTGGCAGACTTTATCAAAACTGATGATATTTTCCCCACGTCTCTCAAATCAACACACATGCAGACAAACTGCTGTTTGAATCATGTCAGAGTGCAGGTGCAAACTGAATATCATACAGACAGATGACAGATTCCTTAAGCCATTGGAAGTGTTTGATGGATTATGGAAACCCCAAAATAGCTAGCATGCACGTCCACTGAAGATCAAGTAGACAATCTGTAACAAAATAATGCCTGCATAGAGTGGACCAAACAATCTGTACACACACAGCCAAGCAAACGTATATTGCATGGAACAAACAATTTATCAAATAGAAACTGATTAGGTAAATGAATATTAGTAAATAAAGTAAGAACGACTAAGGCGGTGTGAGTGACCAGAATGCATACATTAAACAGAACATTAAACTCTACAATTAATTAACCCTTTGACGAGAGAGAGAGAGAGAGAGAGAGAGAAGAGAGAGAGAGAGAGAGAGAGAGAGAGAGAGAAGATGGATGCGGTTCCAAGATTTTGGTTCAGTTTTTAATGTCGACACCCACCTCAGGTGATATGGCCGACGGGGATAACCATCCCAGGGAAGTGGGGGAATGAGGACTTATCTAATCCCATAGTGACACCACCAGAACAACAATGACATTAAGATGGAGCAGTGAGAAGGCCAGTTTTAATATAGCGCACCCCGGGATTCGAACCCACAACCATTAGCTTGTGAATCCGACGCTCAAACCAGCTGAGCTACTGGGGCTCGCAATTGGTTCCAAGATGTGCTCGCGGTTTGCTAAATAGTCCTTCCCGCACCCCCCACCCTTTCTCACCCATACCCCGCATTTTAGATCGGAGTACACAAATGAAATTAAACGAGCAAGGTAAGTAACTCCACGCGCGAAACTCGAAGTTCCGAAAAGTCAATGACACAAGACACAAACCCATTCTCATTGCGAATGGAAATATATTTTCGTCAGTGCAGGCCATACAACATTTTACCATCGTCTGCAGTGATTTAGAACAGAACGATTGTTTGGCATAGATCTGTATCTGTTTCACTGTTAATAATTTTAATCATTTTCCAAACAAGACTGCGGCCATCTGATCTTGCTGCCCACTGCCGTCTGATAACTTAAACAGCAACTATCTTACTATGGAAAACCCAGAAAATCATATGTGTGAAGGTTCAGGACGGAAATGTTGCGACAAAAATTTCAGAAACGGTACTTCGGAAGAAGTCTTGAAACAATACACAGACTGTGTGTGTGCAAGGAACATAGATACCGATGCTAAGAAAAGGCAGTATCATTATGATGATTATGAATTTGACGAATTGGACGGAGAACCAATAACACAACCTAAACTTAAAAAAATTGTTGGTTCAGATTCAAATATTTGTCACCAAGGGTACGAAGGGAACAGAATAGACCAGCCAAAGAAAATATGTCAAGATATAAAAAATAAACATGACTCTGCATCAGTGCTAAGCCAGAGTTTCAGAGGAAAAATCCAAGAACTGGACAGCAGCAGGAATTTTAGTAATAAGTTACATGAAAATGAGACTGAGAAAACGACTGATGGACATGAACAAACAACTCTAGAACCATGTAGATCTACAGATGTTATCATTGACAGCAAAGCTGACATTTGTTCAAATGATCAGAATACAGAAGGAAAAGAGCCTCAGCATGATTTGGATGACTGCTGCCAAGTTTTGTATGTCTGCAGTGAGCAACTGATTAACCAGTGCAACAGGCTGCCACGAATACCTGACAGGGTATGTTTGCTGTTGTGTTAATTGATCAAACCATATCTTATTACATAAGTCAGTCAAACTATATCTGGTTACATAACAGAATATATACATAGTTGATCAAACTATATTTGTGCATTGATTATTAAATTTGATCAAACTGTTTCTTATACCATTAGCTAATCAAACCACATTGTTCATGTCACTTTTCATAAGTATCATATAATGTGAATCACATACTATCATCTTATGATAATTTATCAGTACTGTTATATGGTTTGTGCATTTCATATTCATGGAGTGTGCATAATCCATCTGATGTGTGTCCAACCATTGGACCAAGCATACAAGCACACATTCCTACAGTACAACTCCAAACAGGAACACAAACAGATACAAAAGTACACACATGTATGAACACATACCTTTGGATATATACACACACTCTTCACACATGTATGCACTCGTGATATAATATTTTTATATGCACATGCATCCATTAGCATAAATTTGTAAGTACATGTTCAGGCAGAAAACTAGTCTGAAATATGGATTCTTATTCTTTTGGTTTAAAAAAAACACATGTATACACACACACACACACACACACACACACACACACACACACACACACACACACACACACACACATATACACACACACACAGTAACACACACACACACACACACACTCCACACACAAAAGCACACAACCTTGATAACCAAATAAAACATCAAATGTTATAAATTGTTTAGAATTCATGTACTTGCATAAGAATAAAATAACTTTGCTATGAAACAAAGAAGTTTTCTTTAGCATACATGTTGTTAATATATTTTTATGTGTTATATAAAAATCTCATTCTTATTCCTTGACATATAGTTCATCATATTTTGAGACTCCCAGGATGTATTTTGTGGTTGTTACATAACACTATTAACAGCATTGTCTCCTTTAGTTTTCTGTTGTTTTGGACCAGATAATGTGGAGTTTATTCAAACGGGAAGTTATTGCACTCTAGCAATTGATCATGCACACCACCAAAATCTGCCAGCAAGTACTGGGCAGACTTCTTGAGCCAGCACAAAACCCTATGCACTGGCAAATTTTTGACACTGGGAGGGAAAATCGGGGACCGATGAAACATAAGTTGACACCATCACTGTTATCAGAATGATGGGAAAAATTATCCAGTTCATGACACTGTTGTGTTAGGACAAACAGAACTCCTGCCCTAGCCTGCCTTCTTTCTCTACCTTTTATCTGAAGTTTGACAATTTCAGTGCAAATATCCATGAAGAAAGACTGCAAAACACAATTCACATGTTGACCAGAAGACTGGTATCAGTGGTAAGTGTGATACGGATGGAGAAATAATACATTTGGAGACTTGGAGAATAATAATTTGGAGACTTGGAGAAAAATACATTGAATGAGTTTTAACTCAAGGTTTAGTATTATGAGTATACTTGGAAGTTGGTGTTGAGTGATGCACTACTGTTCTGTTATTGCGGAAGTCATCCACAATGAGTTCAGGTGGGCAGCAAACAGGCCAGTGTTTAATGTTGCAGGCTGGTATTGAATGTGAGTTATCAGATCTTGAGTCCATGGTTCTATCAAAAGACCCACCAGTCGGCATTAATTTTATCAAGTAATTTTTTGCTTGCACATCTTTATGTTTTTGTTTGTGCATATCATTGCCAGGGAAACAATTGTACTTTCCCATCTCTTGGGGTTAGAATTACATACCTGCATTTACTCTTATTTTGCGTGCAAGTTTGTTGTTGTTGTTGTTGTTTTTCTTTTTAACACAGGCGGGGATGGTACATTCATTGATTGAGTCTCTTGGCCTGCTCAAGTTTCTGCAGTATGTATGTTCTGTCCTGATATTTGGATAATTTCACAGTATGATATAATGCCTTTCTGTGATAAAGTTTTTTTAATTTAATTATGTGCATACAGTTTTCGATAATCTCATTATAATTTATATGTAGTTGATCTTAACTGAAAATACTTAAAAATTAGAGTATGAATTAGAATGATAGTTTCAATGAATGATGTTTGTGTCAGACTGTTTAATCATAATGTCACAGATTGTAACCATTTCTTATGACATTATTTATTGTATCTTTCAATTTTACTGTTCTTTTTCATACTTGTGTGCATGATGGCCACATTTCCAATTTTTCATCAAGAGATAAAAGTTTGCTTGGCTTGATACTGTGTTCTGTTAAAAAAAAAAGCTTGAACACATTGGTTGCATTATGTATAACTATTTAAACTTTCAAAGGAATCAGACAGTAAGCTTTATTGAATGTGTGAAATTATGTATATCTATTTATCTTATACACCTTTCATAGGAATCAAACAATGTAAAAAGCTTCATTGAATGAGTGAAAGTGAGAGTAGATTCAAGTGAGAAAAGCAACAAAACTGGTTTTGTACTGGCCAGCCTGTGTTTGATCAATGATCAGATGCTTTGCAAATATGTCTGTAATGATTGTGACCACTGTTTGCTGTGATCACAACATAACATGTTTGGTACACAGATCATCAAACCAGATGGTTGATTCTTGCCATGGGAGTTTGTTCAAGAGGGATTCAGTGCACTCAGACAGTTCCATACACGTTGCACCCAAATCTGCCGGCAGCTATCTGGCAGACTCCTTGAACTTGTGCTAAACTTTGTATGTTGGCAAGGCCTTGATAGCAGAGAAAGGGAAGAACTCAAGAAGGATCTATGAAACACTAAGCTGACACCAACAGCATTAAAACAGGCAGCAAACAGGCCAGTCTATTAATGTTGCAGGCTGGGATTGAACTCAAGATATCAAATCTTGTGTCCATTGCTCCATTACAAGAACCAGCCAGCTAGCAAAAGACAAGAAAAAAAAGAAATAAAGACATGGCCTGTCTGATGGTTGAACCCACAACCCCTGTGTTATGAGCACTGTTCTCTAAGAATGAGCCACCTAAATGAAGAAAAAAAAAAGCCCCCACAACTGCACTGCAGCCTGACAAAATCTGTGTGGCTGTGGCTAGTTGGGACTGCAGATGATTCAGGTGTCGTTCCAGTCCATCATAGACATGCTCTCGATGATGCAAATCTGATGAAAGACAAGTTTGGATTTGATGAAGAATTACATGTATTTGTTTATTTTACTTTGCTGTCCTTTATTCTTTCATGTGAGTGTTTAATACTGTTATTTCATATTTCATTATTGTTTATTCTTACTCTGATAATCATGTTCTGCTACAGTAAAGTACAACAAACATGCTTTGGACACAGACTGATTGCTCTCTCTGTATGTTTTGTACTATATATAGACACAAAAGATGGGGTTGGACATGCAGACATGCACACGCATGCACACGTAGAAACAAATATGTATGAAAACATGCATGTGTGCACTCATAGACACACAATGGACACCTGAAAGGAAAGTGTTGTCAACAGTATGTAACTGTTTTATTTACTGTCTTTTACTTTTTCATGCAGAGTTGTTCCCCCAAAGGCAGCAGATGAGGAAGAAGTGATGAAATTCCATTCCAGAGACTACATACAATTTTTACAACACATCAGTCATTTGGAGGATGAGGAGAAGATTGATCCTGATGAAGCGGAGCAATATGGAATGGGTGAGATGAAAGAGTAGATCTGTGTTTTGTCTGATTTTGTTTTGTCTGTTTTCTCTTAGTGTGGTTTGGTTGTTTACTTTTTGATTCACTGACTTGAACTACATGCTTGCACACACAGAGTATAGATACAGATGTATTCATGAATGAACACACATATACACACACGCTAAATACACACACACTCAGGCACATGCGCAGACAATTGATAGACAACACACAGACACACACACACGACACACACAACACACACACACACACACCACACACACACACACACACCACACACACACACACACAACAACACACACACACATGCACACGCACACATGCAACACAACACACACACACACACACACAC
>CM060311.1:8377946-8407946 GCA_030674185.1 Monoplex corrugatus | reverse complement strand
TTGTGATTGGACAGAGAGTTGATGATATGTCTTGTGTCATAACGGTGAGTGTTGTCATAGTGGACATTGATGTCACCTAGAATGATGAGATTTCCAGGTAAGAGGCAGTAGTGGTCAAGCAGTTGGTCAAAGTCAGAGAGAAACGTGGATGTGGTGAGTTTGTTGGCAGAGCTAGGTGGAGGTCGATAGACACAGGAGAAGGTGATGGGGTGAGGGGTGGATAGGAAGGATACTTCAACGTGCTCGAAAGAAGGATGGGAGAAAGGCAGAGACTGCGAGAAAGATAGGTGGGAATGGAGTGAGTTGTTGTAGAGGATGGCGATACCGCCACCTCGAGATGAGCGATGGAAAGAAGCAAGCCTGTAACCACTCGGAGTTAGCTACAGATTAATTACAGGTTAACTACAGATAGCTAAGGTTAGCTACAGATTAATTACAGGTTAGCTACAGATTAATTACAGGTTAGCTACAGGTTAGCTTCAGATTAATTACAGGTTAGCGACAGATAGCTACAGGTAGCTATAGATTAATTACAGGTTAGCTACAAATAGCTACAGGTAGCTACAGATTAATTACTGATTAGCTACAGATTAATTACTGATTAGCTACAGATTAATTACAGGTTAGCGACAGATAGCTACAGATTAATTACAGGTTAGCGACAGGTTAATTACAGGTTAGATACAGATTAGTTACAGGCTAGCTACAGGTTAACTACAGGTTAGCTACAGATTAATTACATGTTAGCGACAGATAGCTACAGATTAAGTACAGGTTAACAACAGCTACAGGTTAGCTACAGAATAATTACAGGTTAACTACAGGTTAGCTACAGATTAATTACAGGCTAACTACAGTTTATCATCAGGTTAGCTACACTAAAACTCAGTCAAAGCAAGTGCCAGCGCTCAAGCAGATAGAAACCAGAAACACAAAAATAAAACGATAAGACATAGTTAATCAACAACTTGAGGCAAGACTTGATAATGACAATATGTTTTGTGAATTAAATATCTGCTCTGATTCTGTTTTTGTGTGTTTCTGGTTTCTACATTGAAACTCAAAAAATTTTGGAATCCCATCATCAATCTTGCTCATGCCTCTTGCTGAAAGAGCAGAGTGAAATGTTAACATTATCATACAGGTTGACTGTCATTACCTACAGTTACCTGAACGCATATTGATTGGAGTTTGCTACAGAAATTTGTGAAAACTCTATGGTCGATTTGAGTTGCTAGTAGTGGTGAAAGGGTTAATTCCTTACTTTTATTGGGACTTAGGGTCCATTTTCTCCCATTGTTGCTGCCTGTTGGATTTTAGGAGAATTCATGTCAAGGTCTTTAATGTTGGCAGGTTCATGGGGTTTCTAGTTGAAAGTTCAGAGCTGGAGAAAGATCACTGAATTTGCCTGATACTGTGGCCAAGAGGTTTGTTATCAGCAGAGCGAGAAGATGCAGCAGATAACAGCAGATAGTAGTCTGCATGTACTAGAATCAAAACAGGTGAAGCTGAACATTAGTGAGATTGCTTGGCAATAGTATTGTTCTTTTCTCTTATACTTGTCTCTGTTTTTTTTTTTTTTTTTTTAATTTTTATTTTATACAAGGATAGACACAGAAAATAATGACTTTGCCAGTGTGTAGGGCTTGATCACTTTGGATCTTATCCATCGCTTGGTGTTTGCAATGTCAGTTCATACAGAATGTATTCCATGCACAGTGACATCATCTGAGAAACTGACACTGACGCTGAAACTTTTCTAGTGGCTGGCCTCATGGCTGTTTGACATTGCCAGCTTTCAGAATGTGGGACACAGAAAATTAAAAGAGAAAACAGTCTGTTTACTTACCTGACAAAATGATTTCCTTTCAGCATATGACTGCCCACTTCAGGAGGGTGTGTACGAGTGTGCAGCCTTGGTGGCTGGAGCGACACTGACAGCAGCACGCAGTCTATGTGACGGACAGTGTCGGGTTGCCATCAACTGGTGTGGTGGCTGGCATCACGCTCAGAGGTCAGTTGAAATCACATTTTAGTGCACAGTCATACTCCACCACGTCTCAGTCAGATTGGAGGTATATAGATATATATATATATATCTAGGAGAAGGGTCTAATAAAGCTTTTGACTTGGATCACTGACTTGTGTATGGAATACTCCTATTCTGACTCTCACATGATCTGCATTGATTTTGATCCTCACTTGGTCTCACACTTTATTTTGTGTGAGGTTACACTTTGGGCTATTTCTTCATATTGAAATCTAATGCCTTTCCTCTTTGTGTGTGTGTGTGTGTGTGTGTGTGTGTGTGTGTGTGTGTGTGTGTGTGTGTGTGTGTGTGTGTGTGTGTGTGTGTGTGTGTTCATGTGTGTGTGTCTGTGTGTGTGTCTTTGTGATCTAAACAGGAGTGAGGCCTCTGGGTTTTGTTACATCAATGACATTGTGCTGGGTATCCAGACCCTACGTGACAAGTTCTCCCGCATTCTCTATGTGGATCTTGATCTGCATCATGGAGATGGTGTGTGTGTTTAGATTTTAATGGTTATGTTTGTTTGTTTATTAATAAGTAAATTTGTGTATGTGTTCATTTATTTGTGTATTGTTTTTTGTTTATTCATTTGATAGATTCGTTATTTGTGTGTATATGTGTATTATGTTTTGCTTCTGTTATGTTTTTTGATTATTAGTAGTATAAATTGTTTTTGTGTAGACCTGTCTCCAAATTCGTTTGGACTTGCTGCTTGATACAGACAGTCAGACTTTTAAGTGGAGCACGGAGAACTGCAGCCATCAGGCCAGCTGACCACATTCCACTATGTTGAAGCACAGTCAGCATTTATGGTGGGGTGCATGCTGGGTGTTTTTATGTTTCCATAAACCTGCCACTGACATAACTTACAGGATCTTTAACATGTGTATTTGATATTCTGCTTGTGTATTAAAGGGGTTTAGGCACTGGCAGGTCTGCACACATGTTGACCCGGTAGATTGGAAAAATCTTCATCATTTACTCATCAGGCAGATGTGGCTAAGTGGATTGAACTCAGGAACTTCTGATTAGAAGTTGAACATTTGCTCACCTGACCACTGTACTGTTTGTAGTGATCTCATGAGAGCGGGAAGGTTGGACTTTGTTCAGACTTTGTTAAGAGTAATTCATTGCACTCTGACAGGACTTTGTTCAGAATTTGTTAAGAGTAATTCATTGCACTCTGACAGGACTTTGTTCAGACTTTGTTAAGAGTAATTCATTGCACTCTGACAGGACTTTGTTCGGAATTTGTTAAGAGTGATTCATTGCATTCTGACAGGACTTTGTTCAGAATTTGTTAAGAGTGATTCATTACACTCTGACAGGACTTTGTTCAGAATTTGTTAAGAGTAATTCATTGCACTCTGACAGGACTTTGTTCAGAATTTGTTAAGAGTAATTCATTGCACTCTGACAGGACTTTGTTCGGAATTTGTTAAGAGTGATTCATTGCACTCTGACAGGACTTTGTTCAGAATTTGTTAAGAGTGATTCATTACACTCTGACAGGACTTTGTTCAGAATTTGTTAAGAGTAATTCATTGCACTCTGACAGGACTTTGTTCAGAATTTGTTGAGTCATTCATTGCACTCTGACAGTTCTTTGTTCAGAATTTGTTAAGAGTAATTCATTGCACTCTGACAAGACTGTTCAGAATTTGTTAAGAGTGATTCATTGCACTCTGACAGGACTTTGTTCACAATTTGTTAAGAGTGATTCGTTGCACTCTGACAGTTCTTTGTTCAGAATTTGTTAAGAGGAATTCATTACACTCTGACAGACCCATATGCGCTTCACCCACATTCGCCAGCAGGTACCTCACAGACTCCTCAAGCCTGTGCAAAACCTATATGCTGACAAGGTCCTGAAATGAGGAGGGGGGAGAAGGGATCTGTGAAATATGAAGGGGCATTAACAGAACAATAGAAACATGTAAGGTGGGGGGGGGGGGGGAGAGGGCAGGAAACAAGTCAAAGTTTATTGTTACAGGCTGGGATTGAACTTGAGATATGAGATCTTGAGTCCACAGCTGTACCAAAGAACCCTCCAGCTCGTGTAAAGAGAAGGGAACATGCATCGACAGGAATGTATGTGTGCTCACATGTATATGAGATTGCATACATATGTACTAACATTTACATATGCATGTAATCTTGAATACACCCATTTTTGTGCACATGTGCTTGTAAACATGCCGCATTCACAACACACACATATAAAACTGCACACACAGTGCTTTCAAACATACATGAATTCAGAAGCGCATGTGTGTGCACTTGCATACATACAGACATGTAAATAAGGTCCGGTCAATACAAGTTTTGTTTCTCCCCTACTCCCCGCTCTTCCCTCTGTATGTGGTTTTCGGTGTAACGTGTTACATCCAGTTTCAGTGTTGATTAATTCTAAAATGATTCAGTTTTGGTATAGCCTTTTGTTATATGACAATGCGGAGAAGTGCTCTGTTAACTTATACAAACTTCTGTATGATTTATACATAAAAAACATACACCGTTCAGACTGGACAGGTCATGTTCAGAAAATATTGATTGACACGGGTTTTGATTTTGCTTGTGAATCTCATAATTTTGGAAACAAATACACATTTTGCAAAAGTGTTACTGACTCATTCCAGGATGATTACCAGCAAATCTGTTGGACCAAGTTGTTTCTGCTTCATGTTATATGATAATTCTGTTGGATTTTCATTATTTGCTGTTATCCTCCATGCCCCAGTTGGGACTAAAGGACCTGTTAAACAACGCTCAGTGTTCACTGTGTGTGTGTGTGTGTGTTCATGTGTGTGTGTGTGTGTGTGTGTATGTGTTCGTGTGTGTGTGTGTGTGTTCATGTGTGTGTGTGCTTGCATGCTTACTGTTGTTATGAAGAATACAAAGTAGAAGTGAATGGTAGACACTGTCTTGTTTCAGGTGTGGAGAATGCTTTCAGCACAACACCTCATGTGTTGACTGTGTCCTTTCACAAGTATGATGCCGGATTTTTTCCAGGCAAGTCAGTTCATTTAAGTATAGCAATATTGATACTTAGTGGTGTGAGGAAGACAATGTTGTGTGTGTGTGTATGCATGTCTGTGCGTATATTTGTGTGCGAGTGTGGGGTGGGGAGGGGTGTGTGCATGCATACAGATGTATGTGTGGGTGCATTTGTGCATGTATGTTTGTGAGCTTGCACATATGCTCACATGCTTGCATGTATGTTGTAAACAGCTCTCAGCCAGATTTTCAACATAACTCAGGTTTCTGTTAAGGTAAAACTGAAAGCAGTCCCAGGGACATATTCACCAGATTAGAGATGGTCCCAGCTTATCTTCATGAGGTCATTTTAAGACTAGTGATGTTTTCACTTTTGACCAGATCTGCACTCATGCAGAAGTAAGCATAATTTCCAGTCATAATCAACAAGGTTTCTGGACCACCAAGTCGACACATGCGTCTGTGATCATCTGGTCTTCATCATAATCCTGGCTTCTCACAGCATGCTTGATGAATATTGATGTTGACACATGTGTCTGTGATCAGCTGGTCTTCATCATAATGCTGGCTTCTCACAGCATGCTTGATGAACATTGATGTTGACACATGTGTCTGTGATCATCTGGTCTTCATCATAATGCTGTCTGTGATCATCTGGTCTTCATCATAATGCTGTCTGTGATCATCTGGTCTTCATCATAATGCTGTCTGTGATCATCTGGTCTTCATCATAATCCTGTCTTCTCACGGCATGCTTGATGAATATTGATGTTGACACATGTGTCTGTGATCATCTGGTCTTCATCATAATCCTGTCTTCTCACGGCATGCTTGATGAATATTGATGTTGACACATGTGTCTGTGATCATCTGGTCTTCATCATAATGCTGTCTGTGATCATCTGGTCTTCATCATAATCCTGTCTTCTCACGGCATGCTTGATGAATATTGATGTTGACACATGTGTCTGTGATCATCTGGTCTTCATCATAATGCTGTCTGTGATCATCTGGTCTTCATCATAATCCTGGCTTCTCACAGCATGCTTGATGAACATTGATGTTGACACATGTGTCTGTGATCATCTGGTCTTCATCATAATCCTGTCTTCTCACGGCATGCTTGATGAACATTGATGTTGACACATGTGTCTGTGATCATCTGGTCTTCATCATAATCCTGTCTTCTCACAGCATGCTTGATGAATATTGATGTTGACACATGTGTCTGTGATCATCTGGTCTTCATCATAATCCTGGCTTCTCACAGCATGCTTGATGAACATTGATGTTGACACATGTGTCTGTGATCATCTGGTCTTCATCATAATCCTGGCTTCTCACGGCATGCTTGATGAATATCTGGTTCCCCATGGACATTGTGCTGAGACAATTCCTCAGATAACTTTGAATGATGCTTTGGGAAGAAAATCCCCTCTCACAAGGGACGGAGGTGACTGGGTTGGTTGATGACAGTGCTGTGGAAGACATAAATTCAGGGAACAAGTGTTTAACACTGAAGAAAAATATGCTAACACATGACTGGCAGACCTTTTCTCTGTGTTTTTAAATGTCTGAAAGAGTCACAGGGACCTGCTCGATGAACATGCAGGGCGTTCTTTCGATTTTCAAAATGTCAGACGCATATTTATGCATTTTCAGAAGCTCTGAAAATTGATGATTATAAAACCTTCAGCTGCAGGCAAAATAAGATGCTATACAGTGTGCACATAAAGTTTGTGAAGGCAGACTGTTCTCCAGGCTCAGGAAGCATCCAGGATGTGGGATCCAGGGGAGGGAAGTACTACAGTGTCAATGTTCCCATGAAGGATGGCTTACGTGACAAAGAATTCTTCACCATCTTCAGGCAGTGAGTTTTGTATTTTTATTCTTTCTTTGCTGCATTTTCAACAATGTTTATTCAAATGTGTATATGCACATTAAAATTTAATTCAAGTTCTGCCATTGTTCAAGCAAATAGAAACCAGAAACACTGAAAATGGAGTGGGAACACATCTATAAAACATGAAACAAGACAGGTGTAAATTTTCAGCAGCTGGCCTCTGTCAAGCGTACACATAAACAATAAAGAGCAAAGACTCCAAAACTTAGGGAAAAAACACAGCAATACTTACCTGATGTTTCGTTGAGCAGAAGAAAATGACATGTGAAATCCTGAAAGTGTATATGAATTGTGCCGAACAAAACTTCAGGGAAATCTTGCCTTTTTTCTGTAAGTTTTGTGTGTTCGCTTGTTGTCTCTTGTGTATGCTGTAAAAAGACCAGTGGGCCAAAAATGTGCACCAGTCTTGTTTCGTGTATTAAATGCGTGGTCTCATCGTATTTTCATGTGTTTCAGATGTGTATGTGCATTGCTCTGGTAGTTTGACTCAAACTGTGCAAATATGTTGCTGCACAGGGCTGCTTTGTATGGTGTCTTCTGGTGGTGCTAAATAGCATCCACAGACATTGTGTTCATCATTGTTGCTGTATATGAGTGTGTGTGTGCAGGTGATTTGTTGTTTCTGTGTACATATATGTATGCATGTGTTTTTGTTGTTGCTATTTACCAGTAAATGTTTAATTTCTGTGAAATGTAGCCAGACACAACTTCATTGTTGATATGAAACTTTGACCCATGAGTTAAGTTGTTCTGTGCGCATAACGCAGAGGTTGAACCGTCGGGTGGGCCATGTTTTCACCTAAACCTCACCACAGCATAGGACTTATGCACAGGTACAGGGTTCATGCCATTATCATTTTGGGTCTTATATATCACATGTCATCTGTGGCAGCAGTACGTATTGAATTCATCCCGAGAATTGAGAAACTGAAACTGAAATTATGAATCTTTTTTGACTTAAACTAAGTGCGTACTGTACATAGGAATCTGGTTTATTGTCTCATCTGAAAGATTAGTACCTAGACCCTACTCATAGTCTGGTATCAAGGAGGGGCTGGTGGGGAGGGGGAACAGAGAAAAGTCTCAATCTGACAGGGAATTGAACTTAGGACCTCATGTATCCTAGGCAGGTATTTAACCAGTAGGCCGCCACTTTTTTTTAATAACCATCTTTGTTGTTATCAACATTTGTTATGGTTATTTTTATTTATGTAACTTTATTGGTTTTCTTTTCATACTTTTAACATATAAAAATTCAGCATTTTATACAGTTCAATTTTGTAACTTCTTTCACATTGATGTGTTATGGTTCTTTTAGTAGTTTTGTTGTTGTTGTTGTTGTTATGCTTAAACATGTATGTGTAGAATAGCAAGGACTAGCTGTAACAAAAGTCCAGTGGGACTTAATGCTATTATCACTGAGTAATAAAGTGGTTTGAAGTTTACTTGTCATTGTTGTTATTATTATTATCATCATCATCATCATCAATCATCTTCATCTGCCATCACAATCCCAACAGTGTGATGAAGACTGTGCGTGAGACCTTTGACCCAGAAGTGATAGTGTGCCAGTGTGGAGCTGATGGACTTGCAGGGGATCCCATGGCGTCGTTTAACCTCACACTGACCAGTTACCGCCATTGTCTGTACTTGCTGATGCTGTGGAAACTGCCCTTGCTGCTGCTTGGAGGAGGTTGGTTGTCTTGGGCTTGGTATGGTGAATAGGAATTAGCTCAGAAATTAGTGTTGCAAGCTAAAATCTGTTTCTTTTCGTGTTTATTCATATTCAAAAATTCATTTTGTCACAGCGGATTTACCATGTGAAATTCGAGCTGTTGTGCCCTTTGAGAGCGCATCACTAGAGCAGCACCACCCAATTTTTTTTTTTTTTTTACCAATACTTCAGAAAGGCAGGAACGCTGATTGGCCTTTAAGGGAAAGGGCTTGGGAAATCAGCCTATCTCTCCAATGTTTTACACCAAGGCAGCCAGGCAGTGCCCTGCTCTTTATGATTTTCAACTGCCATGGGATGTTAAAAGTGCATGGGCCAGAAGGCATATGTCCAACTCATTTTTTTGGTGCCTTCTGAAGGACTAGTCGCTCAGTTTGATTTTCCGGTTGAGGCCTCAGTGGGGAATAAACCCTGGAACCTCGAGTTTAGTTGTTGGCAGGCAAACATCTGAACCATTCTGCCACTCTTCTCCCTTTACAGACTGTCAGTCTTCTCCCTTTACTGACTATCAGTCTTCTCCCTTTAACACAGACTGTTAAAAACTGTTAACTCATGCTACACATGGGTTAAAAAATGACCCTGTCCATCACACCTGCAACATATTTACTGGAATGTTTGCTGAAAATTACATGTCTTAGGAACTACTTAATACAGCCACACATTTATTACATAGATATATTATTATTAGATGCTGCTTCTGAGCATTGCATGGATAATTTGTTTTTGTATCCATGATTAAGTTAAATGGTGGGAAAAGTGATGTGTAATGAAGATTAAAGAGATCTTTATTTTGATATTCAGTATTTTACGTGACTTGTCACATCACATTGCTTAACTCTATTGTGACTGCACTTGCCACAGCTGAGCTCTCCTGCTGGCCTAGGGCTGCCACAGTGAAATCACTGAGAACTGTCGCCTTTGAGCCATTTTCCATCGATTTTAGACAAACCGGCAAAACGTAGCTGAAGCGTTCAACAGAAGTTCCTCCACAAGGGAAGCAACTGCCAACTACTAAATCATTAGCATAACAAAAGTAGAGGGAGTTATATACCCTAGACCGTCTGTTACTATGATCGAAGTAGCCCATCCTCGGTGAGAGCTCAATCAAAATAGCCCGTCGTCAAAGAGTTAAAGGCTTTGTTAATGGAGGGTCAATTTTGTGCCTTGCATACTTGAAAATACTGATATAATGAAGAACAGAGACATTTTTGTATCTTGCAGAAATTAGTGTTTGTTGATTATCCAATACAATAAGACTAGAGACACTTTTGTATATCACTTGAATTAAGTTTTCTTTAATTGTCCAATCAGGAAGAGTTATTTACTAGTCTGTGTACTTAATACTGTCTTTCTGCCACCAGGGGGCTATCACCATGCCAACACTGCTCGATGCTGGGCCTCTCTGACGGCTCTGACTGTTGGTCGCAAACTGCCTCAGGACGTACCTGACCACAGGGTATTTATCATCTGTACTCCAACTTCTGCTTTGCTCTTTCTGTTCACAACAATAGTGTATAGGGTAGTGAGTTTTTCTGCAAAATGATCTTAATTTGCTTGTTCCTGTCATGAAACTTGGGTGCTGTTTCACTGTTTTGTTTCTGCCCTTGTTCAGTATTGTATACATTCAGAAAGTTCAGAGACATTTAGTAATACGACAACTTGCTCAGTATTGTATACATTCAAACAATTCATAGACATTTAGTAATACGACAACTTGTTCAGTATTGTATACATTCAGAAAGTTCACAGACATTTAGTAATACTACAACTTGCTCAGTATTGTATACATTCAGAAAGTTCACAGACATTTAGTAATACTACAGCTTGCTCAGTACTGTATACATTCAGAAAGTTCACAGACATTTAGTAATACTACAACTTGCTCAGTATTGTATACATTCAGAAAGTTCACAGACATTTAGTAATACTACAACTTGCTCAGTACTGTATACATTCAGAAAGTTCACAGACATTTAGTAATACTACAACTTGCTCAGTACTGTGTACATTCAGAAAGTTCACAGACATTTAGTAATACTACAACTTGCTCAGTATTGTATACACTTAAAAAGTTCAGACATTTAGTAATACTACAGCTTGCTCAGTATTGTATACATTCAGAAAGTTCACAGACATTTAGTAATACTACAGCTTGCTCAGTATTGTATACATTCAGAAAGTTCACAGACATTTAGTAATACTACAGCTTGCTCAGTATTGTATACATTCAGAAAGTTCACAGACATTTAGTAATACTACAGCTTGCTCAGTATTGTATACATTCAGAAAGTTCACAGACATTTAGTAATACTACAGCTTGCTCAGTATTGTATACACTTAAAAAGTTCAGACATTTACTAATACTACAACGTGCTCAGTATTGTATATATTTAAAAAGTTCAGACACTTACTAATACAATAACTTGCTAACATTTTACATACACTCAGAAAGTTCACAGATTTTTACTAATACAACTTGTTAAGTATATGTATTCAGAAAGTTCAAAGACATTTGCTATTACTTCACCTTGGAACAAAAATAGACACATACATCCATTTCATATAGACAATAAATATTCTTTCTAAAAACAGTAGAAGGGGGAGTGAAGGATATGGGGAGAAGGGAACAAGAAACAGTGTCCATTGTATAGAACCCTTGGTATTCTTTTCCTGAAAGCAGCAACATTCACAGGTAATGTACTGTGGAGTAGTATGGCAGTTGGCTTGTACTGCTTTCCGAGTGAATGATGAAGCGTTAACCAGAATACTGTGTCTTTGGACAGAATTTCACAGAGTATGGTCCAGACTATGAGCTGACTGTAGAAGCGGGCAACAGGAAGGATCAAAACAGTTCAGAAGACCTGCGCAGCATATGCAGGGTCGTCACAGGTAAGTCTGTTTGTGTCCAATATGGAGAAAATGAAATCCAAAACAAGTGCGACTGCCCGCGTCCAAGCAAACAGGAACCAGAAAAACAAGAAAATCCAATCAGAATGCGTATTCAGTACAACAAGACAAGACAGACGCAAATTTTTGGCCAACTGGCCTTTGTCAAGCGCGAATGCACGATCACAAACAAACACCAAACACAAAATCATGAGAAAAAGACTAAAACTTCCCTGCCGCCTTATCCAGTGGGTAAAAAAGGGCCAAAAAGACTAAAACTTTAGTCCCTGCCGCCTCGTCCAGTGGGTAAAAAAGGGCCATTTTTACCCACTGGACGAGGCGGCAGGGAAGTTTTAGTTTTTTTCTCATGATTTTGTGTTTGGTGTTTGTTTGTGATCGTGCATTCGCGCTTGACAAAGGCTGGAGTTGGCCGAAAATTTGCGCCTATCTTGTCTTGTTGTATTGAATACACGTTCTGATTCGATTTTCTTGTTTTTCTGGTTCATGGAGAAAATGCATGATAGCTCCTGTACTTTGTTTTTTCCTATACTTTGTTTTCTTCATGCAAGCCATCTGGAGGTTATGTTGACCAGCTCACAGAGCACTTTGTTTCCTTTTTCTCATAGTTCATTTGTTCATGACATCGGTTACAGGTTTATGTGCAGTTATTCTGCTGTCACCTTTTTGCTGTTGTTGAAAAGAAACCCCAACCTGTTTTGTTATTATTCTTTGAGTTTGGAGTTTGTTCAGTAGGGATCCATCCAAATCTGCTGAGCTGTCATCTGCCACATGTCCTGTGCAAAACTCTTCATGCTGGCAAGGTCTTGAAATGACATGGGGAGGGGGAACCTATGAAACATAAGCTGACACACCAGAATGATGGAAACATTAAGATGGGCAGCCAACAGGCCAGTGGACCTATGAAACATAAGCTGACACACCAGAATGATGGAAACATTAAGATGGGCAGCCAACAGGCCAGTGGACCTATGAAACACTAAGCTGACACACCAGAATGATGGAAACATTAAGATGGGCAGCCAACAGGCCAGTGGACCTATGAAACACTAAGCTGACACACCAGAATGATGGAAACATTAAGATAGGCAGCCAACAGGCCAGTGGACCTATGAAACACTAAGCTGACACACCAGAATGATGGAAACATTAAGATGGGCAATGAACAACCAGTTTTCAATGTTACGGATTGAGATTGAACTCAGGGTATCAGATCTTTTTTCTTTTTTTTAGTCCACGGCTCTAGCAAAGGAACCAAGTAGCCACTTGCTGTTGTTAGAGTAGGTATACTACATTTGGGATCATGTGCAGAGTATCTTCACACTAGAAGACTGACATTTATCTTTGGCAGAGAGCTTGAGATTCCTACTTCTTGCCACAGCGAAATGTCGTGTTAATGATGTGATGGCTGGGGGGACAAAACACAGTCGACAATCCCATCCCCCCTCCAAAAATAAAACACAACAAAACAAACAAACAAAAACCAACGTATACACAACTACTGTTAGAGTATTATTTCTGTCTTGTTCTGTAGCAGTTTTATTTTTAAAATCCAACAGTCAATAAAAGTAGATTGACAGTTAACTCTTGTTCCTTTCTTACAGTATGTTTTGTGTTTCCATGTTTCAACATTTTTAATGTATGTGTGTGTGTGCATATATGTGTGAGCATATGTGTGTGTGGATATCTGAATGCATGCATACATCACATGGGGATCATTTCCAGTCCTTTGGACATTTCCATGTAACTTGAAAATAGTCATCAGAGAAAAAAAATAACTTACCACTGATTTCAACCTTGGAATCCTTTCCTTTGTTATGTGAATATTATGGTATTGTTTTTTGAAAGGAATATGGATCTTTGTGGTCTGAAAAATGTCCTGCTGTACCTAGTGGCTTTTTGTTTGAGTTCTTTCTTCTACTAAGCATTATGTATGGGTTCTGTTGCAGAAAATCTTCAGAGGATCAAGGGGAAATTGGTGTGAAGACTTGACAGAACCACACACTGATTACAGTTTTCGTACTGATCACACCGTTGTTGGTATTTTTACATTTGGCCACAGTTGTGTTCATTACTTTAAGTTGTTGCTATTGATTTTTATGATTGGTTATAGTGTGTGCATGTGTTCTTGCAGCACTCACGGTAATTTATCATAATTTCCAGCCTATAGGAAATACATTTTCTCCTTGAAGTCTGAGGGATTGAACTTTTGTGGGAACGTGATTCTGATGGGGTAATTCTCATTAGATGCTAAACTGTTTACTAAGTTTCCATAACCACTTTATCACAAACGCTAGATTGGGTTTTCATAAAGACTTTTGCACAGTTGTTGCAATTTGCTTTCTCACAGTTGAGAAATTGAAAAAGAATTCTGCCGAAACTGGCTTCCCTTGGGCCTCAGTAATCGATTTCAAGATTCAGGAAAATTACTAAGAAAAGTTTAAAAGTAGACAATAATTGTTTTATCAGAACATGTTGGATTCCATCTGAATAATTCCACTGCTTCTTTTTCTTTTGTGTATCCCAAATTGAATAAAATTTTAAGTTTTTAGTTTTTAAAATTCAAACATAAGAAAAATTTAGATGATATAAATCCTCAGCTTAAATAGTTTATCTTCACCAAAGAGACAGGACTATGATTGTAAAAAAAAAAAAGTTCAGAATTAAAGAGAGATTTGTGACTTCCTGCTTTAGCCAGATGGGTATTATTTGGTACAGGGCAGGCCTGGCTTATTTCTATCCAACACTTATGAGAATAGTTAGTTGCTTCCCTCTTTGTTTGGTTTTGTTTTTCTTATAGAGGCATTCTCAGGCTGGCACAATGAGAGCTGTAAGGTTTCCCCCACCCCACCACACATTTGTTTGTTCATTTTATGTTATTGAAGCATCCCCAGGAAAGCACAGTAAACATGCAGTGGCAACATTAGGCACAGAAGGATCCAACTTAGATTCTAAGGGGGATTACATTAAAAATTTAAAAAGTGACACAAAATGGAAAGCAGTTGTTTGTAATTCTGTGGCCAACAGATGCCACATATCAACATTATAGAATGGACATTCAGAGTCAAAAGCGTCAGTTTGTCAAGACACATTATGTTTATTAAATGCAGTGTGAGCAGTAAAAGTAAAGACATGCTAATGGGAGAGAAAAGTGATAGCATTTACAGCAATGAATGTAAGAGGTAAGAGTCCTGCTGAACAGTTTTTGCCTTGTGAAGAGAGAGAACCCCTGAAAGTTGTTTTATAATGTGTTTATTCCTCTACCATCTCCCACCCTTGTGCCCAGATTCAAGACTTTTTTCCTTTTTTTATTGATAGCTCAGTATCACAAAGGTGGGGATTACTCTGCGGATCATATTGATATAGATGTCTTCTTCTTTTGTAATTTATTGTACTGATACACAAGCTTAATGACAAGTTTTACAAGGAAAAGTTGAGGCCAGAAGAAATCAGGACAGACCACCCACCTCCTGTGTGAACAACATCAGTGGTTAGGTCTACAAAGAAAAGTCAAGACCAGAGTAAGTGGAGAAGAGTTGGTGCGACGACTGCTGTAGCAGCTACCATCGAACTTGATAATGCTGATGGATGACAGATGACTTTTATTCTAAAGAAAGGATTGTGCAGATAAAACAAAGGTGTGCTCTGTACTGTTGGCTGAAAATTATGGTAAACTGGTAACATTTACTATTATGTGCAGCACACTGAATTGTTTTTATTTGGTGTTAAATAATAAAGTTGACATGTTGAATATCTGTGTGTGTTTTGTGAAAAATGGACGGACAGGAGTGTGATGAGAAAAGTGGTCCAATATCTGCAGGGAAGAATCACATCTTGGCAGTGAATAAGACTTATACAATGGACTTGTGGCATCTGTCATTATTTTTATGTCCATGACAAAGCAGATGTACATAAGCACAGTGGAAGAGAGAAAATGACAGAATTTAGTATATAAGCACAGTTGGAGTGTGGGGACATGACAGAATTTAGTGTATAAGCAAAATGGAAGTGGGGAAATGACAGGATTTAAGACTTGAACAAAGTGGAAACGGGGAAATGACAGAATTTAATGTATAAGCAGAGTGGAAGTGGGGAATTGACAGAATTTATTAAACATGTAAAATTTATAAAACATGTACATGACCAACACAGTTGTAAAGTGGGTAAACATCAGACTCAGAAAGAGATCTTCAAGGCACCTTTGTCTAGGTCATCATGTGTGCCGACCTGTTCATGTCTAAACTCCCTTTGTGTATATACACATGCAGAATGTCAAACATATGCATTACAGATCTTGTAAATCATGTCTGTGGTTGGCTTATGTTAAGCATGAAAACGTCCAGCATGTACGCCCAAAAAAGACGGAGTATGCAGTCTGTGCAGCGACTTAGTGCTTGCACAGTGTGGGTAAAACACCATCCACACATAGAACCAAGAAAAACCCTTGAAAAAAAAAATTAAAAACATACACGTCTAGTTTTGTTGAAACATGTTCATGGGTAGAACTTTACTACATGTGGTTTATATGACCAGCCAGAGACGTCGTGACAATGTAACTTCACAGATTTTAATTCAGTGAACATGACCCGTTTGCAAGGAGGGTGACCTTGTCTGCAAAATATTTGATTCATAGAGGTAACACATTTGTGATAAAGAAATCCCTGTTGTTATAAATGTGACAGATTTGCTTCCTTTGTCAAACGTATGAAAAAAATATGGGTGTTCGATGTATTGAGTGCTGAGAGAATTTGACTTTCAACTGGAAGATCTGAGTTTGACCCTGCTTGGGTACCACTGGCAGGCAAAGGATGAAGTTTTTTTCTGATCTGTAAGGTCATTATGTGCAGACCTGCTAGAACCTGAATCCCTTTTGTAGTTATAACATGGGACAGCAACTATGAACGTTACGATCTTGCAATCCATGTTGGTGCTAGGTGGCTTGTGGAAACACAAGAACCCATCGTACATACCCACTGAGGATGGAGCATGCAGATTATGCAGTAACATAACACCTGCACAGTGTGCATGTTTAGGAATCATTGCTCGATAAAACAGGTTTCTTCTTCTGGAAAATGGTTAGTGTCGCTATACCATTATTTTTAAGTGAAGTGATGCATCATGCAACAACTTTCATCATCATCACCACTGGAACACAACAAACATCTCATAACAAAAACTGCAAACAGCATGCCATTCTAAATAACTGATAAAGATTTCACACAGTCCTGTAACATTTGCCAACATCACCAGATGATCTGTACAAGAGAATGTGAGAGATGGCGAAAAACATACAGGCTTTCCATAAAATGCGGTGCCAAATTATGTTGACAAGAAGTGTACATTGTCATTAACATTTTAGAAACAAATGGAGAAACCACATAGAATGGGACAAAGATCTAAACAGAAAGGACAGTGAACATACTCTTTTCCAAAAGTTTTTATTTACCATTTGTTGACATGATCACTTGTCATTTTTCAATAGCTGTATTTGTCTTCTACCAACACAAGGCAAAAGTTGCAGTGATGAGTGAAAATGAACATTTTCTGCAACGTCAAGCAAAACATCATTATTAACAAAACAAGGCTTTGCATTCATCACAACAAGAAAAGAAAATGATATTCTTGTATACTCTAGTATATAAATCATATGAACAAAACAAGAGATGATATTCTTTCACAACATAAAGTAAACCATACAACAACAACATTAAAAATGCTTCAGCATTCATGACAGTAATGAAAGAAGACTGATGCTCTTTCATAAAAACAAAAGGAAATTTTCCTTCTAAAATTACGTTTAATCTAACATACTTACCGTGGCTCACAAATGCAATAAGCGGCAGCGGTTTGCCAATTCTGCCTCGTAACAATAAAGTCCGAAGGGACAGTAACTCTGAGAGTGTCTACGTCTTGCGCATGCGCAGGTGCTCTTCCTCTTTTCGAGGAGACCTTGACCTTGACCCTGACTGTGGCTAGAAGGAACCAGGAAGGCGGGGAGGTCGGGAGGGACTCTGCGTGAGCCACGGTAAGTATGTTAGATTAAACGTAATTTTAGAAGGAAAATTTCCTTTTAATTACACATACTATACCGTGGCTCACAAATGCAGAATAGCACTACCCGGATGGAGGGCTTACCTGGTTAACGCCTGGAGGAATGGCAGGAGTCAGGGCGTGTGGCTGAGATGGGGTGTTGGGCCACCACAGCGGAAGCGATACCCCTGGACCCATCTTCGCGCAGACGGGAGACGTCGCGCAGGTAGAACTGGATGAAAGTGCCCGGGGAACGCCAGTATGCGGCGTCTAGGACGTTTTGGATGCTGGCATTGTGGATGACTGCCAGCGAAGAAGCCCATGCTCTGATCTCATGGGGCCTTGGGGAGAAGACAGCTAGCTCGGCGCTCGACCTGGCATACGCAGCCTTAATGACTTCCCTCAGCCATCGAGAGATGGACGTGCGTCTAATGTCCTTTCTATAGTTTTCGTTGTAAGAGAGAAAAAGGTGGCGCCGCTGCTGGCGAGAAGATTTCGTCCGCTTTCTGTACGCTCGCAGTGCGCGAACCGGGCAGAGAGTGCGATCCTCGTCGTCCGGAGCGAGGATAGACGCGAGGGGATGGATGTGGATGGCCGGCGAAGGAGAACCTGGAGACTGGTTCTTGGCCAAGAATTCCGGGAGTAGGCGGAGAGACATCGAGCCATCAGGTTCGAGAGCAACATCTCCGGGGAGACCACTAAGGGCGTGCACTTCGCTGCAGCGCCTCCCCGATGCGAGAGAGACGAGAAAGGCCGTCTTGAAAGAGAGGAACTTCAGGGAACACTCCCTGATGGGTTCGTAAGGGGGGAGTCTAAGGGATGAGAGGACGAGAAAGAGATCCCACGCCGGGGTTCGGCGGGGGTTCCTGGCTTCCTGGAGAGAAGCCCCTCTGACGAGATTCCGCAATAGAGGATCGTGCTCAAAGGACGGACCACCCAACTGACGGATGGTGGTGCAGATGGCCGCCCTGTGGACCTTCACTGAGGATGCGGAAAGCTTTTTCTCTGTGGACAGAAAGCCGAGGTAGTTGGCCAACTGCAAGCGCGAGGGTGAATGGGGTGACACCTCATTTGAGGTGCACCAAGAGACCCAGCCATTCCAGTGGGCATTGTACACCCCCTGTGTGCCCGGCCTGTGAGCTTGCTGCACAAGGCCGATTACGGCCGGGGACAGGCCTAATGAAGACATCGAGTCCCGCACAGCATCCAGGCGTGAAGGTTTAGAACGTCTGGATTGCCGTGCGGAATGCCTGACCTGGGTTGGAGGATGGAGCGGCTCGATACCGCGAGTTTTAGCGGCGGCACATGGGACAGGTGCAGAAGTTCTGGGTACCATGCCTGTGCTGGCCATTTGGGAGCGACAAGGATTAATGTCGCTGCGTCCTCCCTGGCTTTCCTCAGCACTTTCCCCATAATGGGGAACGGGGGAAAGGCATAGCCGATGAGGTTCGACCATGGAATGGATAGGGCATCTACAGCCCAGGCCGCTGGGTCCGGAACTGGAGAGACGTACAAAGGGAGGCGGTGATTGAACCTGGTGGCAAAGAGGTCCACGTGTGGTTTGAACCATGCTGCCCATACTGGCTCCAGGACTGCATGGACCAGTGTCCATTCCGATGGAAGAATCATGTGGGATCTGCTGAGAGAGTCCGCAAGTATGTTGATCTTCCCCGGGACATGCTTTGCTGAGAGCTGAATCGAGTGTTCCTCGCACCAGATGAGGAGCTGTTCCGCTCTCCGAGACAAGGAGTGGGAGCGGGCGCCCCCTTGCTTGTTGATGTAACAAGCTACTGTGGTGTTGTCCGTGTTGATGCGGACATGTTTTCCCTTCAGAAAGGGGAGAAACTCCCCGAGTGCCAGGCAAACTGCCTCCAGTTCCAACATGTTTATGTGGCAGGGCATGAGGTCGGTCGACCACCGACCTGCGGCTGTCAGCGTGCCGACATGGGCTCCCCACCCGGAGGTGGACGCGTCCGTGAACAAGTGCTCCTGAGGAGGGGGCAGTGTGATGGGGACTCCCTGGGCCAGGCGTGACTGGGAGCGCCATTTGGTCACTGCTGATATGAACCAAGGGCCCAGGTGGACCGGGAGGTCCCATGGCTGAAGCGACTGTGACCAACGCTTCCTGAAGCCGCGTTGGAATTGCCGCTTGAGAAGACGACCCAGTGGCACTAGGGGTGCCAGCGACTCCATAAGGCCCAGTAGGGAGGCCAGCTTCCTTGCTGGCGCTTGGAGTTGGGGGAGCAGTTGGGCTAAGAGGCCCTGAAGGCGCAGTAAGCGCTGGGGAGACGGGGTGACCCTCCACTTGGAGGTGTCGAAGGACATGCCCAGGAACTGGAATTGTTTGGAGGGAGTTAGGTCCGACTTCTCCTCGTTGCAGACAAAGCCCAGGTTGTGACAGAGTTGCAGGACCTGGGATGCTTGTTGCGCACACTGTTCTTTGGAGGAGGCGAGTAGAAGCCAATCGTCTAGATAGGCCTTGAGGCGGATGCCCTTCTCCCGAACATGCATGCAGAGTTCCCTCGCCACCTTCGTGAAGAGCCAAGGGGCGGGTGCCAGACCGAAGGGCAGTGCCCTGAATTGGAAGATCCGGTTCCTCCAGACGAATCTGAGGTACTTCCTGTCCCTGGGGTGAATGAGGAGATGGAAGTATGCATCCTTGAGGTCGATGGATATCCCCCAGTCGCCCGGGTGCAAGGCCTCGCGGATGGACATAGGGGTCTCCATACGGAAATGGAGGACGCGGAGGAACCGGTTTAGGGAGGAGAGGTCCAGGACGGGCCTCCAGCCCCCCGAAGTTTTGGGGACCACAAAGATGCGTCCATAGAATCCCGGGGACGCAGCGAAGGAAACTTCCTCCGTAGCCCCCTTGGCTAACATCGAAAGAACTTCCTGATCCAGGGCCTGCGAGGCCGAGCGATCTTGAGGAAGTGCGAAAGCAGGGGGAGAGAGCGTGAGAGGAGCCTTCCTTGGGCCCCAAGGAAGGCGGAACCCCGACCTGATCACCCGCAGGGCCCACGGGCTGGCGGGCAGCCTCTCCCACGCGTCGATGTGTCTGGAGAGACTGCCCACAGGATCGCCCGTGGGGGGTGATGGCCTCAGGCCGGGGGTGAGTCATTGGGGGTTGGCCGGCTGAGAGGGAGCCGGCCTGCGGGCCTTAGGCCGGGCCACCGGCCTGCCCGAATGCTGTTGCGGTCTCCTGTGCCCTTGGGGCCTGGGATCGGCCCGAAACTTGGTGTGGGTGGGCCTGTTTGGCGGGTAGGCCGCTGGAGCCGGGCGCTTCACGGCAGGGCGAGAGGGCCTCGAATGGAGGGCGAGGTCCCTTTTTATGTCCGCCTGGTGCTTCAGGACGGCCTGAACATGGTTCCCGAAGAGGGAGCCCGGCTGGATGGGCACCGCGCGCAAGGAGGCCCTTGCCGACGGTGAGGTGGCAACCGAGGATGCCGCGAGAATGGCATCCCGCCTCGCCATGACGGCGTTCAGATACGTGCGTGCTTGCGATTCAGCCACGGATCTGAGCCCCTGCGCCATGGCCTGGATAAAGGCCACGATGGTTGCCTGGTCAGGCGCCTGGCGGAGCGTGAAGGACTGCTGGTTGGGGTCCTTCAGGGCTTCCCCTAGGCCGCCCAAGAATGAGTCCAGGGCGGAGGTTGCCGCCAGCCCCCGTCTCGCGTTCTCCTCCCATTCCGTCAAGCATTTCTCCGTGATGGAGATATGCTGCGGCTGGGCCCGAGAGCGATCGTTCACAAGGAGGAGGTTCTCCTGTGTGAGCGAGAGGGGAGCGTCAGGGATAGGCCCATGGGCCATGAAGGGCTTCCGCTGGAAGGGGAGCGGTGCCGGCTTCAGGAATTTCCTGAAGGGCAAGGCTCCCGGGAAGTCAGGCACAGATCCTGGAACGAAATCTTGTGCCTCTTTCCCCCTGGCGGTGTCCTGGGCTTGCCTGAGGCAGTCAGCCACCATGTCGGACTGTTTTAGCAAGGAGGCCCGTGGGGCTGAGGTAGGGTGAGCGCTGAAAAGGCGCTCGGCCGAGCCAAGCTTGGGAGCCTTGGGCTCTGGCACAGTGGACACCGCCTCCGGTGTGAGTTGTGCCAGCCGGTCCATGGCATCCTGGAAGCAGAATGCCATGTGGGCAGGGGCCTCATCCTCTGAGGCCGAGTCCGAGTCCTCTGGCCCGCCTATGGAGGGGGCGAGAGTCTGCGGAGAGTCTGACCGGGGTGCCACGGTTGTGGGACCCGGGTCAGAGCCCCCAGGAGGCAGCCCCGGTGTTGTGTCCAACACGGGTGGTGCCGGGGGGGCTGGGCAGGGTGAGTCCTGCGCTGGTGGGGCGCCGGGCATAAAGCCGGGCCACCACGTGCATCCCGTGGCCGAGGCCGGGGGAAATCCCAAGGATGGGTGCCACGGTACCATGTGCGGTGCCATGGGATGCGGCATGGGCTGAGCCAAGGGGCATCAGGACCCTGACCCCATGAAGGGTAGGGCCTGGCCCGGTCCCCAGTGCCCAAAGGGCCAGCCTGCTGGGGGCGGCTAGGCATGTGCCAAGGCGCCCAAGTGCTCTGTCCGGAATGGGACAGAGATGTGGCAGCCCGCCATGGGTCGCTTGGTAGTTGCCAAGGCGCCCAAGTGCTCTGTCCGGAATGGGACAGAGAGGTTGTGGCGGGTGCAGCAGCAGGCTGTGGGGGAGGAAGGGAGACAACCGGGGCGGATCGACGATCTGACGCCCGTAAGGGTGGGGTTGTCTCCCTTGGCCCACCTGGCGAACCAGGGGGTGTCCCGCCTGGCGAACCAGGGGGTGAGCCGGTTCCGCTCAAGTTACGGTCCATCTTGCCTCCCGAAGGAGACCCATGCCCAATGCGCCCATCAGCCATGGAGGCTGAAACAGTACCAGCAGAACCGGAGTTAAGCTGTACGAAGGGGGCGAGCACAGAATCGACAGAACCGGAGTTGAGTCGATCACCGTGCCGGGCAGTGTGAGGGCCGTAAAATGCCGAAAATTCAACTGAGCCGGAGCTGAGTTGAGGGCTCGTGGTCACCGCAACCGAACCGTAGCTGGGTTGCGATGACTTGTCGATAGTGTGAAAGAGAGAAGACGAAAAAGGGAGAGACGAAGTTGAAGGGAGAGCGGTTTGTGCACCGGTGGAACCACCCCTTTGTGGGTTTGAGAATTCGGCGGACGAAATCTTCTTAACCCTCGCTTTGCCACCCAATCGCTTCACATAAGTTTCTCCCTTAAACGAAAACATAGGCAAGACACAAAAACAACAACGACAATCGATCGATCGCGTAGCGAAATCGAAAAATACTTAGCTGCTCAGAGCGTACGAGGCGAGCTGGAAGATGGCTGCCGAGAAAAGAGGAAGAGCACCTGCGCATGCGCAAGACGTAGACACTCTCAGAGTTACTGTCCCTTCGGACTTTATTGTTACGAGGCAGAATTGGCAAACCGCTGCCGCTTATTGCATTTGTGAGCCACGGTATAGTATGTGTAATTAAAATAAACCATATGACAACTCAAAGCCTCATCACAAAACAATGTACTCTCTGAAATCAAAGTAAACCATAACAACAAAATAAGCATTCAGCACTCACCATTACGATGAACAAAAAAATTTCTTTTATAACACAAAGTGAGCCGTTCCCATAAATCATGGTTTTCATTTTTCCTGCGCACACAACACACACACACACACACACACATACACACATACACACACACCTGAAGAGCTTAGTTTTACACAAGCTGTACTGTGTTAAATTCATCTTACAGTAAATCTCTTTTGGTCAGCGACACAATTTCACATACTATGATGCTATGGCAATATTTATACATACAGTTGAACACCTTAAAGACTGCTGCAATGGAGTCCGGACACTACAAAGGTGCTACAGGTATCTCGCACAGGACAAAAACTTCTAAATGCTAGAATGTGTTGCTTTTTTCATTAAAAAAAAGTTGTTGTTTTTTACATAAAGCAAAGATGTGTTACACATCAAGTTATGAAGAAATACCTTCTTACTCCAGTCAAATGTGTAAATGTTATGAATGATGACAACTAAGTCAGTGTGAATTTTCTTCACTTCCAAACAATCAAAAGGCCTGGACATGATCAACATCTCCACCTGCACTTCAATCAACTACTGTCACAATCGCTTCAGTAAACATCTTTGATCTCTATTGACCCTCAAACAAGTTCATTAAAAAATATATCACCGGAACTGAGGATACAATGCACTTAATTCACTCTTTTCACATCAAGTGAACAATATTCAAATCATAAAGAAGTTTATGTGAGTGCATAATGAATTCCATGGCACTGTTACCACACTTCAAATTTTTGCATTACAATATCCTTTCCATGGATTAATCAACTGACATACATCACTGATTGGTGGGCTGATACAGTATAAGCATGAGAACATGAAGCCAAAGCAGAATCATAAATCATTCTCACAGTTTTCTCCTACATTATCCCCTCTCAATATTGAGTAACATGATGATTAAGAGCAAAAGCAGTACAGGATCACAGATTTTCTTCCTCAGAACTGTTCAACAGTATTGCAGCATACAAATTCTTTCTTTCCCCCCCTCTCTCTCTAATGTTCTGCTAACACCACACCCAGAAATCATGCAGCCTTTTCCACATTCTGCACAGTCTGCAGCACGTTCTTTGCCTGCAGGAGAAGGGGTCTGTCGATCATATTTCCTTCAAACGTAAATGCTCCCTGAAAGACAAGACAGTAAGAAGCTTTACACAGAACTGTGCATTATACATTCTGTAACTCTGTTCAAAGGTTTAAGTCCATAAATAAACCTGGAACAGTCTTCACATTTATGTGATGCTATTTTTACACAAAAATAAAATGCAGGGTGTCATAATGATTTGGAGCTTAAAAGAACAATTCTGTTTAGTTACTTTTCTTTTATAAGCTGATTGTTTAGTTAAAATGCAACTTTTTTTTCTTTTATGAATTGATAACTTGGTTAAAATCCAACTTGTTTTTAGCTTGTTCTTTTTTTTTTTTTTTTTAGAAAATTACCCATCTAACCAGTTGATTTACAGAAATATCACCAAAACCTGGGAATAAAATGCACTGAATTCACTCTTTTCATACCAAGTGACCAACAGAATAGTTCTTATAAGTAGGCCTATGTATGTTATTACTCTTTTCATACCAAGTGACCAACAGAACAGTTGTTGTATATATGTATGTTATTACTCTTTTCATACCAAGTGACCAACAGAATAGTTTGTATATATGTATGTTATTACTCTTTTCATACCAAGTGACCAACAGAACAGTTGTTGTATATATGTATGTTATTACTCTTTTCATACCAAGTGACCAACAGAATAGTTCTTGTATGTAGGCCTATGTATGTTATTACTCTTTTCATACCAAGTGACCAACAGAACAGTTGTTGTATGTAGGCCTATGTATGTTATTACTCTTTTCATACCAAGTGACCAACAGAATAGTTGTTGTATGTAGGCTATGTATGTTATTGCTCTTTTCATACCAAGTGACCAACAGAACAGTTGTTGTATGTAGGCCTATGTATGTTATTATTCTTTTCATACCAAGTGACCAACAGAACAGTTGTTGTATGTAGGCCTATGTATGTTATTATTCTTTTCATACCAAGTGACCAACAGAACAGTTGTTGTATGTAGGCCTATGTATGTTATTATTCTTTTCATACCAAGTGACCAACAGAACAGTTGTTGTATGTAGGCCTATGTATGTTATTATTCTTTTCATACCAAGTGACCAACAGAATAGTTGTTGTATGTAGGCCTATGTATGTTATTATTCTTTTCATACCAAGTGACCAACAGAACAGTTGTTGTATGTAGGCCTATGTATGTTATTATTCTTTTCATACCAAGTGACCAACAGAACAGTTGTTGTATGTAGGCCTATGTATGTTATTATCTTTTCATACCAAGTGACCAACAGAATAGTTCTTGTATGTAGGCCTATGTATGTTATTATTCTTTTCATACCAAGTGACCAACAGAACGTTGTTGTATATATGTATGTTATTACTCTTTTCATACCAAGTGACCAACAGAATAGTTGTTGATATATGTATGTTATTACTCTTTTCATACCAAGTGACCAACAGAACAGTTGTTATATATGTATGTTATTACTCTTTTCATACCAAGTGACCAACAGTGTAGTTCTTGTATATATGTATGTTATTACTCTTTTCATACCAAGTGACCAACAGAGTAGTTCTTGTATATATGTATGTTATTACTCTTTTCATACCAAGTGACCAACAGAGTAGTTCTTGTATATATGTATGTTATTACTCTTTTCATACCAAGTGACCAACAGAATAGTTCTTGTATATATGTATGTTATTACTCTTTTCATACCAAGTGACCAACAGAGTAGTTCTTGTATGTATGTATGTTATTACTCTTTTCATACCAAGTGACCAACAGAGTAGTTCTTGTATGTATGTATGTTATTACTCTTTTCATACCAAGTGACCAACAGAGTAGTTCTTGTATATATGTATGTTATTACTCTTTTCATACCAAGTGACCAACAGAACGTTGTTGTATATATGTATGTTATTACTCTTTTCATACCAAGTGACCAACAGAACATTGTTGTATATATGTATGTTATTACTCTTTTCATACCAAGTGACCAACAGAATAGTTCTTGTATGTATGTATGTTATTACTCTTCTCATACCAAGTGACCAACAGAATAGTTGTTGTATATATGTATGTTATTACTCTTTTCATACCAAGTGACCAACAGAGTAGTTGTATATATGTATGTTATTACTCTTTTCATACCAAGTGACCAACAGAATAGTAGTTGTATATATGTATGTTATTACTCTTTTCATACCAAGTGACCAACAGAATAGTTCTTGTTATATATGTATGTTATAAATTCTGGCACTTGTAAGGCACTTCAAATTTTTGCATTACAATATCCTTATCAAGAAACACCAAAGTGTGTTTCTTGACAACTTTTGTGAGTAGATAACTTGATTCAAACACAACTTGTTCTTAATCTTTTGACTTCCTCACCCTATCCACTAGCATCCTGCATCATAAGCAAAAACTTTACCCTTTGCCCCCCTCACCCTGTAGGAGCTGATGGATAGGGTGAAGGAGTCAGAGGGTTAAGTTTTTGTGGCTGGTGAATAGGGTGCAGGTGCGAAAAGGGTTCACTTGTTCACTTTAAAATTCTGCACCGAAGTCTGTCCATGAACAATATAAATACTGACTAATCAACATACTGAACAGGATTAGATATGCAAAAAGATACAAATAAAAATTAAAAGACGTGAGGGATCAAAAGAAAGCTTACCTGCCCACTCTGTTGGTGGTGCTCAAACGCTTTGATAAGTTCTGTGGCCCACTTCACTCGTCCTGGACTTGGGGGAAAGCGTCGCGGACAGTGGCCACTGACTGGGATGGATGATTTGTTTCCCTGTGTATCCCTTACGTGCTCCTTGCTCAGACTGTATCCGCAGGCCTTCTTGATCTGTCCCCATATGAAATGCAGTGTTTACAAGTACATAATAACTAATCTGTGAAATTGATGAACATGATTAATGAATACATCATCTATTCTTAAACGTAAACTGCAGTGTTTATGTTTACATAATAAGTAACGAGTGAAATCAACAAATCATCATCATCATCAGGCGCTTGCCACATGGTGTTGACGGTCATGGCCTTCCATCCGTTTCTATCTCTTGTTGTCTCAAGCATCTCTTTCACCCTCTTTGTCTTCAGCCACTCTGCAAGTCTGTCCAATATCTTCTCCCTGTGTCAACTGGTGCACTCTTTCCCTCCAGTTTCTCATTGTGACCAAGTGCTCCAATTACCCTTTCCTCATAAAATGGCCTATAAATGTTGCCTGTCTTCTCCTAATCTTCCTTTCCAAACCACAAATATGAAACATTAAATGATTACATCACCTACCCTTATGTTTTTGACTCCAGATCTATTGCCATTAACATTACTACTATCACTAGTCATGGGAACTTGGGGAGTAATGGCAACCTGCACATACATCATGTCACAGAACCTTAAAGCTTTTCATGAAAGCCTGAGTAACTGAACCCCAGTTTACCACTACCTCAAAGTCTATTGGGGACACCAATGAGAAAATCATCGCAGGACACCAGCTGTAAACAGGCTAGGTTCAGCATCTTGAAGGTGGACACCAGAGACAAAACTATCACAGGACACCAGCTGTGAACAGGTTAAGTTCAGCACCTGAAAGTGGACACCAATAAGAAAACCATCGCAGGACACCAGCGGTGAACAGACTAGGCTCAGCACCTTGAAGGTGGACACCAGAGACAAAACTATCACAGGACACCAGCTGTGAACAGGCTAGGTTCAGCACCTTGAAGGTGGACACCAGAGACAAAACTATCACAGGACACCAGCGGTGAACAGACTAGGTTCAGCACCTTGAAGGTGGACGCCAATGACAAAACTATCACAGGACACCAGCTGTGAACAGACTAGGTTCAGAACCCTGAAGGTGGACACCAATGACAAAACCATGCAGGACACCAGCTGTGAACAGGCTAGGTTCAGCACCTTGAACGTGGACACCAATGACAAAACTATCACAGGACACCAGCTGTGAACAGGCTAGGTTCAGCACCTGAAGGTGGACGCCAATGACAAAACTATCACAGGACACCAGCTGTGAACAAGCTAGGTTCAGCACCTTGCACGTGGACACCAATGACAAAACTATCACAGGACACAGCGTGCACAGGCTAGGTTCAGCACCTTGAACGTGGACACCAATGACAAAACTATCACAGGACACAGCCGTGCACAGGCTAGGTTCAGCACCTTGAACGTGGACACCAGAGACAAAACTATCACAGGACACCAGCTGTGAACAGGTAGGTTCAGCACCTTGAAGGTGGACACCAGAGACAAAACTATCACAGGACACCAGCTTGTGAACAGGCTAGGTTCAGCACCTTGAAGGTGGACACCAGAGACAAAACTATCACAGGACACCAGCGGTGAACAGACTAGGTTCAGCACCTTGAAGGTGGACCCAATGACAAAACTATCACAGGACACCAGCTGTGAACAGACTAGGTTCAGAACCCTGAAGGTGGACACCAATGACAAAACCATCGCAGGACACCAGCTGTGAACAGGCTAGGTTCAGCACCCTGAAGGTGGACGCCAATGACAAAACTATCACAGGACACCAGCTGTGAACAAGCTAGGTTCAGCACCTTGAACGTGGACACCAATGACAAAACTATCACAGGACACCAGCCGTGCACAGGCTAGGTTCAGCACCTTGAAGGTGGACACCAATGACAAAACTACCACCTGCACCTGATCTTTATCGCTTGCAAGCAGGTTGGGTCCAGTGCCAAAAGAATGGATACTGATGAAGAAACTGTTGACAGCACTGCAAACAAAACTGGCGAATCAACCAAATTAGCTCCATGCAGTTGCACAGAGACGTGGCACTTGATGTTTAGTTAGTGACAGACTGTCATGGATCTCCATAATGGTGAATTTGTCAAAACCTTGCAACATGTGTAAGACTTGGAATGCTTTATCTGACGGTCAAAAACATCAGTAGGTCATCATCTGCCCATGGTAAGGGGTAGCATGATCACACATATTCAGTTTCAACAGAACATTGTCCTAAGTCCCATGTCTGGCTGTATCACTGGAGACATGTCGTTAAAAACAACTTCCTTTAGTTCTGTTTCTGCTTTGCTTACAATTTTGTGGAAAGACAGACCTCAGTTGTCTTTGCTGGCCAGTGCTTGTGAGACATGAAACAGAATGTGCAAGTAAGAGAAATGTGAAAAGTTATCAGCTGAAACAACTGTCAGCAGAACAGATGTTCATAAAGGTGCTATCACTAGTTCCTTTACAGGCAGAAAAGACACTATGGCCACAAAACCAAGAGTACTGTAAACACTGGTGTGTTCATAATGTGAAATCAATATGGCCATAAGACCAACAATATGAAGACAATATGGCCACAAAACCAAGAGTACTGTAAACACTGGTGTGTTCATAATGTGAAATCAATATGACCATAAAATAAGACCAACAATATGAAGACAATATGGCAACAAGACCAAGTACACTGTACACACTGGAGTATTCATAATGTGAAAATATGGCCATAAGACCAACAACACTGTACACACTGGAGTATTCATAATGTAAAGACAATATGGCCATAAGACCAACAACACTGTACACACTGGAGTATTCATAATGTAAAGACAATATGGCCATAAGACCAACAACACTGTACACACTGGAGTATTCATAATGTGAAAATATGGCCATAAGACCAAGTAAAAATTTCATTATTGTACACAATGGAGTATTCATAATGTGAAGACAATAT
>CM060311.1:8360446-8370446 GCA_030674185.1 Monoplex corrugatus | reverse complement strand
GCATTTGTGTGTACAATGTTCCACTTCTAATACAAATTTCTCATCTCATCTGTGGTCACTTGTATTTTTTCTTAACACATTTATGGTATCTCACTACTTCTATAGTGAATAAAATAAATAGGCCTACATGAATAAAATGAACTAAAATGCATAAAATAAAATATAAATACAAAACTACAGTAAACACTGAACTGTTTAAAACGGTGACTGTAAAATGTAGAAAAGGAACGGGGCATTTAGCCTACTTTCAATAAAAACTAATCAATGTTATACCTTTTTATGGAGAGCTACCCCATCCTCACATTCCAAGACAGCACAGTCAACACCCAAGTTTGGAACTTTCTTCAGTTTTTTCATGTCATGGCCTGGTATATACATGAGAGTACGCCTGGGGATGTACCTGCGCTCTATGTCGGCATATGACACTAAACTGTACGACCGTTTTGGAACCTCATTCTGTAGCCCTAGCTGTACATTGCACGAGACAATTTTTGGTGATGAATCTCGCAAAAGCAGACGACAAGACTTTCTACAGGAAGTTGCAACAAGTCTTCCACTTAAAACGGAGAATTTTGCTATGCGGTGCATTGTCACCGAATATTGTTACTGTCTAAACTATCATAACTGTGCAAACTACGGGGAGAAATAAATAAACTGAAAACAAACTGAACTTGACTTTCGTGCCCTTGCTGGATCAGTTCGTTTGTGTGCTCTTGGAGTGATCTATTCTTGAATACAATTGCATCGTCGGAGTGATCTTTTCTTGAAAGGGATGGTCAGACCATACATGAGATCTTATTTTGACATCTTTTGTTATAATACGTGTAATTGCTCTACACACACACACACACACACACACACACACACACACACACACACACACACACACACACACACGCACGCACGCACACACACTCACACATACACACACACTAGTTTCATTCACAGACCATACACTACATGGAACATTTCAAAGCTCATGACTGAAAACCACCATATCCAATAAAACAATCATCCACCAGTCAATCATCCATCACCCTAAATCTGATCATCATGTGCCTTGCCACATGGCGTTGGCCATCATGGCTCTCCATACGAATGTGTTATTGCTGCAAGCATATCTCTTATCCTTTCGTGTCCTCATCCACTCTGCAAAACCGTCCAATATTTTCTCCCTGGGTCTACTTGGTGCTCTTTTCTAGCTTTACAAGTATTCATCAGTTCAATGCCACCATCAACTAACCCCCCCCCCCCCAGCTGCCACCCACAGTGATCTGTAACCACCCACCACCCATCCCTCAAACACCACACATAAGCCATTAGCAGTGACTCACCAACAAGTTATTAGCCCACAGCTTACTATTCGACTCGCTCATCAACCAGAACTATCCACCTCTTAGTCATCCATTTCTCCCACAATGACCTGTCATTCAAGCCTACATCAACTACTACACAATCCACCATCTATTCAAAACTCACCACAAAAAGCTCACCTACAACCACTCACCATCTACAACTTTTGAGCACCCAGAACACACCCATCTGACTATAATTATCATCACTCACAATCCATAATTTCCAACCCACTCAGTTCCATGACGTATATAAATATACGTAAAACTCAACACCGCAACACACGCACACCATCACCTACCCATGATTTAACAGTTCCAAACTTATCAATAATTTCACTTACATCTCACAAACTGGCCATGTCAAGTGCATGAACACTGCACTTTACAGGAATAGAACATAAAAAAAGAAAGAAAAAAAAAAAGAAAAAGAAAAAAGAAGAGCCTATAAATATATGAATACAAGTATTCACACACACAGGAATGATGCACTTGCACACGCATGCGCACACAGAGAGGATACTGAGCTAGGGTACGCTCTATTAGGTTTGTGACCCTTGACCCAAGTTGTCATCATCTCTGTTTCTTTTAAAACACATGCACACACGTATGTACGTGTGCGCGCGCGCACAGAGAACGTGAGCTAGGTTGCATTCAGCCTGTCAGGTATGTGACCCTTGACCCAAATCATCATCTTCTCTCAGTCTCACCCACCCACCCACTCGTATACAGGATGCTGGGCTAGGGTACACTCAGCCTGCTGGGTGTGTGACCATTGCCTCAACAAGTGCTCATCCTGGTCATGAACATAAGCCCTTAAACTCGTGGGAGCCCGTCTGCCCCCACAATGACTTCTCTGAGAAAGTTTGTTCCGCCCAGTGATACCATGTTTTAACATCACCCCTCACGTCTTTTAGCAAGACAGCTGAGATGGTGTACCAGGGTGTGGCACTAGCAGCCAGTCAAGACAGATTTTAGGAGATAGATAAGTACCAGAGTTTCCGTCCATCCTACAAGTAGGATGCAGCTGCTAGGGAACAAAGGTACTACCCCTATCCACAGCTCCCTACACCCTAACTTAACAGCTCAGTCATCACCCACAATCCATGAAATAAAATCCACCACAGCACACAAACCATCTGTCACTCGCCACAGACAAGCCACACGCACCCATAAATCGAGAACTGAGTACTCACAGATCACCCATTACCCCCAACTCATCCATCAGTGCTCATCACTATGTACCCACTTTCAATTTCAATTTCAGTTTCTCAAGATGTCTCTGTGCTTGGAATGAATTCCATATGCACTAACGTCACATGTACCATGTGATGGAGAAGATCCAGAATGATCACGGCACAAGCCTCAAGCCTGCACATAAACCCATGAGCTGGCCAGGTCCTGAGGTCATACCTAGATAGTACCATAACCTGGGGTCATAGGGGAGTGAGGTGGCAGAGACCTCAACTTTTCCCGGGGCTAACATGACGAGAGTGGCACCCGTCCCATCTCCCTCGCTTCAAATTCATATTCATATTCACATTTTTTTAAATACCAAGACTTCAGAAAGGCAAGAAGGCTAATAGGTTTTCAAGGGTGGGACCTGGGAAATCAAACTACATGTATCTCTTCAATGTTTTATACCAAGGCAGCCAGGAAATACCCTGATCTTCACGATTTTCAACTGCCGTGGGGTCTTTAACGTGCACAGCCAGAAGGCACACGGGTCCGACTTGTTTTTCGAAGGACTAGACGTTCAGTTCAATTTTCTGGTCAAACTGAGGAGAGAAGTCAAGCCCTCTACGGAGAGTGAACCCTGGAACCTCGAGTTTAGTTATTGCCAGGCGAACGTATGAACCATTCTGCCACTCTTCTCTCCCACTATTATTTATGCTACGTTTACACGGGATGCAACTAACGTGCAACCACTGGGTTTTACCAGTTGCACGAGGAGCCGTGCAACCGCAAAGTTGTGTGGAGTTGCATTCGTGTAAAAGGAAACGTGCAACCGTTAGGCTCCTCCCCTGTTCCCGCCGTTTCTTGAGGCTCGCGCTGCGTGTGTCACGGAGGCACGCGTGGCGCGAAACTACTTCCTGCCTACAACCCCAGCCAACTCCAGGCAACTCGTGTAAAAGTGTTCCCAACTCCATACAACCGTTTGGGGCCGTGCAACTGATGCAACTACGAAAACATTATCGCTCTAGGACAATATTATTTTCGGCCGTGCAACTACACGTACAACTAAAAATGGGATTTTACCGAAAAACTGACAACTCCAGACAACAAATTGCCTGGAGTCGTCTGGGGTTGTGAATAGGTTGCATGGTAGTGCAACCGATTAGTTGCACGCTAGTTGCACGTCGTGTAAACGGGGCATTACTACTCACGGTGGCATACCCCAAACCCATGTAAACCATATCCACCACCACCCCTGATACCTACATCCCACCTGTAGAGTTATAGTCCCTGTTGTCATACATTTCATAGAGCCCTTAAAGCGATGGCAGAGGCAGCAGAAAGGAGCTCAAGCTGGATCTGGGCAAGGAGGAACGAAAAAAGTGAACTTCATAAGGATTAAATTCCCTACAGATGATGTGTGCCCCGTTAGCACATTGGTAAAACCGCGTACCGCAGTTCTGAAGCGCAGAATCGCCCAGGTTCGATCCCCGGCGTGGGAAAAAAAAAAAAAAAAAAAAAAATAGACAACAGCAGAAGGGCATCCAGGAGTCATGACCTGGATGTGGCCCGGCCCCCCGAGAGTGTAAGGAATTCAGGGCCGAAACACTTGTCTAAAGGGGGTTACTTCTCTGAAGACCTTCTGTTGTCTAGCTCTCCCTAGAGTTTCTTTCTACCATATCAGCCAATGAGAATTGAGGAGACTGCCGATTACGGATGGCTGGGGGAAATAACGTCTCTTCGATCTACTAGGACACTTCTAGGTAATTCCTCCCGCACACGGCAATCCGACATGGTGTCAGAAGTGGGATCCTCAAGCAAGACGCAAGAAGAAGCTAAATACAAGTTCATACAGACGTGGAAACGGGAATGAAAGGTCGGTGATGAATTTCTAACTGTCTGACAACAGTACAGATCGACGAAGCCGTTCGCCATTCACATTCAACGGACGTCTTGGATCTAGATCTAGATCTAGATCTGGATTTTAGGTCGTTGTGATTTCTATCTGATTGTTTTACACGATTTTAGAAGAAGTTGAAAAGAAACATTTGATATGGCAAATCAACGGCAATACACGGCTAACGTTCCATTACCGTCGAAACTGAACGTTGAAAGTAACAATCTTGCGCAAAATTGGAAAAAATTCAGGCGACAGTTTGAAAACTACGCAATTGCAACAAGACTGAATAAAGAGGAAAACGAATTCCAATGTGCCGTTTTTCTTGCTACAGTAGGGGAAGAAGCAATGGATATTTTTGATGGATTTCATTTTGAAGAAGAAAATGACAAAAAGAAGTTGGAAGTGGTCATTCAGGCATTTGAAAATTTCTGTGTTGGAGAGACACACGAAGCTTACGAGTCCTACAAATTTCATATGCGCCGACAGAAACCAGATGAAACAATTGAAGCATTCATCACATCACTTCGTCAGCTTGCAAAGTCATGTAACTTTGGAAATCCACAACTGGAAGATCGTCTAATCAGAGATCAGGTTGTTGTTGGGGTGAGAGAAGAAAGTCTCAGAGAAAAATTTCTTGAAGATAAGAAACTCACTCTAGACAAGTGCTTGACAGTTGGCAGAGCATACGAAACGTCGAGGCAACAGTCAAAGACTATCAGCACAGGACAGGAGGCACCGGACACACAAGTCAATAGACTGCATAAACTCAGTTCTAAGACTCAGTGGAAATGGCAAGACTTCAAAGGAAGCAAAAACAAAAAGTGCCAGCGTTGTGGCAAAAATCCTACTCATGAAAGAAAAGACTGTCCCGCAAAAGAAGCTGAATGTTACAAATGTTCCAAGAAAGGTCATTTTGCTACTATGTGCAAATCTAAGAGTAAGAGGACATCTGTCAATGCTGTGGAAGAACAGGAAGATGAGTTTGTGTTAGGTTCAGTAGTGACTGAAAAAGAAACAACAAACTGCATTGGAACTGTTCAAGATGACATATGGCATGCAACAATCACGACCATTGGCAAACATGTGAAGTATAGAGTGGACACTGGAGCGGATGTAACAGTTATACCAGAAAGATTTTTCAAGAAGAATTCACCGCTAATCAAGAAAACGGACAAAAAGCTGTTTGGTCCAGGACAAAATCCACTTAATGTGAAGGGAGTAGTTAGTGCAACACTCTCAACAGAAAACACTTCCACAGAACAGGATCTTTATGTTGTCACAGACTTGAAAGAACCTCTGTTAGGAAGACGTGCTATTGAAGCTCTAAGTTTGTTGGAGAGAGTGAATGAGGTACAACAAGAAGGGGATGTTAACAGTGTAAAAGAGGAAGTACAGAAAGAATTCCCAGAGTTATTTACAGGTCTCGGCAAAATGAAAAATGCCTACAAGATCACTCTAGATAAAGATGCGAAACCTTTCAAAGTTGCAGTACCTCGCCGCCTCCCAATTCCTATGAAGAAAAAGGTTGAAGATGAATTGAAAGAGATGGAAAAACAGGACATTATCAGACCTGTTACTGAACCTACAGATTGGTGCGCTCCCATCATTGCAGTTCCAAAGGCAAATGGGAAGATCAGATTTTGTGTGGACTTCACAAAACTCAACGAAGCATGCAAAGAGAAAACTTTCCTCTTCCTACTACTAATCAACTTCTGGCACAACTTTCTGGAGCCACTGTCTTCAGCAAATTAGATTGCAACAGTGGATTTTTTCAGGTTCCTTGGATGAGGCATCTCAGAAACTGACAACCTTCATCACACCATTTGGAAGGTTTTGCTTCAAAGGCTGCCTTTCGGAATAAGTTCAGAACCTGAAGTCTTTCAAAGAGAAATGAGTCACATTCTCTCTGGCATACCAGGTGTCAGCTGCGACATAGATGATGTTTTGATCAGTGGAAAGGACCGAGAAGAACATGATGGCCGACTCCGAACAGTACTTCAAAGAATGAAAGCAGCAGGAGTGACTCTCAATGAAAAGTGTGTCTTCGCTGTTGACAGAGTCAAGTTTCTCGGGCATATCATTTCCAAAGAGGGAATCCAGATCGATCCAGAGAAAGTGATAGCCATTACCAAGCTACCAAGGCCTCAGAATGTTGCGGAAGTTCGCAGATTCCTTGGCATGGTCAACCACATTGGAAAGTTTGCACCAAACCTGGCTGAAACAACAAAACCTCTCAGAGATCTTTTAAAGAAAGAGACTTCTTGGATTTGGGATGAACCTCAGGAAAAAGCCTTTCAGACACTGAAAAAGCAACTGAGTACTACTCCAGTTCTGTGTCATTATAATCCTGAAAAGCCAACTAAGATCTCAGCTGATGCATCATCCTATGGCATGGGAGGAGTCCTACAAAAAGAAGGAACAGACTGGAAACCTGTCTTCTATGCGTCAAGGTCTCTTACTGACACTGAACAAAGATATGCTCAAGTGGAGAAGGAGGCACTTGCAGTCACATGGTGCTGTGAAAAATTTGAAGACTTTCTTGTTGGACTACCAAGTTTCACAATTGAAACTGACCACAAGCCACTACTCGCTTTGTTGAAAACAAAGCTCTTGGATGAATTGACTCCACGCATTCAAAGATTCAGGATGAGAATGATGCGTTTTACATACAATATCATCCATGTTCCAGGGAAACGTCTTGCAACTGCAGATACTTTGTCTCGGAGTCCTGTCTGTGTTCCTGCTGAACAGGATCACTTTATGGAGTTTGAGACACAGTTGTCAGTCAAAACAATCATGGAGGGATTCCCTGCAAGTAGCACAAAACTTCAGGAGATCAGAGAGAAACAGGATCAAGATGAGATCTGCTGCCAAGTAAAAAACTACTGCCAGTCATCGTGGCCAGAAAAAGCTAGAAGTGACCCGGCATTGAAACCGTACTGGACTGTACGAAATGAACTGATAGTAGAAGATGGACTTTTGCTATTTCAAACTCGTCTAGTTATTCCTGAAGTACTTCAAAAAGATATTCTGGCACGTATCCATGAAGGACACCAAGGCATAGTCAAATGTAGAGTTATAGTCCCTGTTGTCATACATTTCATATCAGCCAATGAGAATTGAGGAGACTGCTGATTACGGATGGCTGGGGGAAATAACGTCTCTTCGACCTACTAGCCTGCCTATGGACACTTCTAGGTAATTCCTCCCGGCAACGGCAATCTGACACCACCCACATACTACTAACTCTCACAAACATACCAAAGGGGTTTAGACATTAACAAGAAACACCTAAGGGTGCTGTATGGAACCCCAAACAACAATGCCTCATCACTAACTGGACAATCACCTCCCAGTTCCAGACCCCACTCGGTAGCCATTTCACCAAATAAAAGGGGCCGCCCATGCGCTGCATGAGTCGGCGGGCCCCAGTAGCTCAGTTGGTTTGAGGGTCGGATTCACATGCTAATGGTTGTGGGTTCGAATCCCGGGGTGCGCTACATTATTTAAAACTGGCCATCTCATTGTCCCACTTAACATCATGGTTGCTCTGGTGGTGTCAGTGTAGGATTAGATAGGTCTCCCTTCCCCCACTTCCCTGGGATGGTTATCCCCGTCGGCCATATCACCTGAGGTGGGTGTTGACGTAAAAACTGAACCAAATAAATCAATCAATCACATCAATCAATCAATCAATCAATCAGCTGCATGAGTCATTCAGTCCCAGTCAGCAGTGATCTTCTCTATACGAGCCGAGTGGCAAGGTGGGGAGATGTCAAACCCGGGACACAGCCACACAACGCCCACCGGCCAGATCCAGCCTGGCTAACAGATCAAGAAAGAAATGATGCTCCCGGCACAGCCTATTTCGCTTTTCATCAGGGCCTTTCCCCAGCAATTATCAGCCCATTAACTCTCACAACGTACAAAAGAGGTTTAAACGTTACATTTACGGGAAATAACCAAAATAGTTTTGAGAAACAGTAGAAGAAGGGGAGTTATTCCCTTTAAAATAAAAATAGATTTCCCGTCCACACCTCCTAGTTCAATGCCCTTTAGCAGGTACTCTTCTGCATAGGAGGAGTGATTTGTATGTTGTCCTCTGCTAAATCCTTACCTGTGTGACTAATGTGCATTTCTTCGCTTTTTACCTGGAGCTAGCTCATCGTTCAGATCTGACGATTAAACACTGGAAAAATTCAGCTTTTTAGCTGACAGATTTTTAAGCGCACGACAGAAGAGAGAAAGGCATCGTAAACGTGAAAGACTTCCGGTGTTGACGTCTGAAGGAAACTGAAGGAAGGGGAGGTGTTGCTGTTACCGCAGTGTAACTGAGTGTTTGTGTTTTGGGTTTTCAGCTTATTTTTATTTTGGTCGTAACCGTGTCGCGTGATTTCATGTAGTGTGATTCGCATGAACGCTTTTGACATTATTATTTGCTTTGCATGATTTATCGTTAATTATGGCCCCTTCGTATGCATGAAAACAGAATAGCTGAATCACTTGAGTGCTGTCACTTGACTCACTTCTGGACTTGGTGTACCGTGTAATACAGACTAGGATAGTGGTGTAACCTAACTCAACTGTAAACAGTTTTGAAAATCGATTTGAAATAGACATAGCTGGTGTAACTGTAAGTGTAATTCACTGATTCATACTCACCGTTTAAAGTTCTAAGTACTTGTTGCTGATATTTTCTTTTCCTTCTGACTGTGTGCAAGTAGACTGCAAGTAGGCGACCTATACTGTAGTCTATAGTATAACTAATATAGACGGTCTAGCCAATTTTGGCTTTAGGAGTAAATATTTAACCTAAATCAGTAAATGGTCTATTTGTTGGTAAACAGCAAAAGTGACAGTAGGCCTATTGGACGTTTGTTTTTCAAAATCACTGCTGAAACACTCATTTTCAGTAGGATACTTATTGATAACAAGAAACTTGAAGAAGTATTCATAATTAGGACCTAATGAACATTAAAAATCAATTTTGAAATTCAGGACAGAAAACAGTATGCCTGTGTGATCAGAGGATCTAAAGAGAAGTGTGCATATGTCAGCTATTTTTATACTCTGGGCTAGTAAGAATCAGAATAATTGTGGTGAGGTCAGATACTAAATCAGTAAATGCAGTAGTTTCTGAATTTATGTGTTGATAACATTTCTGCTCAATGCTACTGTGGACTGGACAGAAGTTCTTTGTTCAAAACATTCACACAATTCGGAATGCTAAGTCTTTGTATTGATTATTAACTTGAAGTTGATAGGCTAAAAAATGTTTACTGGCCTTGCCATGAAAATGACATGAAAATATTGTTATCATGGTCACTTGTTTGGTACTGCCAGTGCCACAAATATTTTCTGCCTTCTCATAAGGCTTTCTTGAAGCAGTAGAAGTAGTGTTGTTTACCATCCAGAAAAGTAAAACGGTGTTTACATAGAATATATCCAGCTTCTCCTGGTGCAAGTGTTGCTTGCTATTGTAATTTAATGGTCTGTTCAAGAAAGACCTTAATGCATGATCTCTTACTAGGCCTCCTGATCTACTAGTAAGTATTATCTTCTTTCTGTGTTG
>CM060311.1:8305446-8352946 GCA_030674185.1 Monoplex corrugatus | reverse complement strand
GTCCCAGTTAGAGTGGTGTATTCAGGGTCTGATAGTTTTGAGTTCAGTCCCAGTTAGAGTGGTGTATTCAGGGTATGATAGTTTTGAGTTCAGTCCCAGTGAGAGTGGTGTATTCAGGGTCTGATAGTTTTGAGTTCAGTCCCAGTTAGAGTGGTGTATTCAGGGTCTGATAGTTTTGAGTTCAGTCCCAGTGAGAGTGGTGTATTCAGGGTCTGATAGTTTGAGTTCAGTACCTGTTAGCGTGGTGTATTCTGGGTCTGACAGTTTGAGTTCAGTCCCAGTTAGAGTGGTGTATTCAGGGTCTGATAGTTTGAGTTCAGTCCTAGTTAGCGTGGTGTATTCAGGGTCTGATTGAGTTCAGTCCCTGTTAGAGTGATGTATTGAAGGTCTGTTAGTTTGAGTTCAGTCCCAGTGAGAGTGGTGTATTCAGGGTCTGATAGTTTGAGTTGAGTCCCAGTGAGAGTGGTGTATTCAGAGTCTGATAGTTTGAGTTCAGTCCCAGTTAGAGTGGTGTATTCAGGGTCTGATAGTTTGAGTTCAGTCCCTGTTAGCGTGGTGTATTCAGGGTCTGACAGTTTGTGTTCAGTCCCAGTTAGAGTGGTGTATTCAGGGTCTGACAGTTTGAGTTCAGTCCCAGTTAGAGTGGTGTATTCAGGGTCTGATAATTTGAGTTCAGTCCCAGTGAGAGTGGTGTATTCAGGGTCTGACAGTTTGAGTTCAGTCCCAGTTAGAGTGGTGTATTCAGAGTCCGATAGTTTGAGTTCAGTCCCAGTTAGAGTGGTGTATTCAGGGTCTGATAGTTTGAGTTCAGTCCCAGGTAGAGTGGTGTATTCAGGTCTGATAGTTGGAGTTCAGTCCCAGTTAGAGTGGTGTATTCAGGGTCTGACAGTTTGAGTTCAGTCCCAGTTAGAGTGGTGTATTCAGAGTCTGATAGTTTGAGTTCAGTCCCAGTTAGAGTGGTGTATTGAGGGTCTGACAGTTTGAGTTCAGTCCCAGTTAGAGTGGTGTATTCAGGGTCTGACAGTTTGAGTTCAGTCCCAGTTAGTGTGGTGTATTGAGAGTCTGACAGTTTGAGTTCAGTCCCAGTGAGAGTGGTGTATTCAGGGTCTGATAGTTTGAGTTCAGTCCCAGTTAGAGTGGTGTATTCAGGGTCTGATAGTTTGAGTTCAGTCCCAGTTAGAGTGGTGTATTCAGGGTCTGATAGTTTTTAGTTCAGTCCCAGTTAGAGTGGTGTATTCAGGGTCTGACAGTTTGAGTTCAGTCCCAGTTAGAGTGGTGTATTCAGGTCTGATAGTTTAGTTCAGTCCCAGTTAGAGTGGTGTATTGAGGGTCTGACATTTTGAGTTCAGTCCCAGTGAGAGTGGTGTATTCAGGGTCTGATAGTTGCTTGAGTTCAGTCCCAGTTAGAGTGGTGTATTCAGGGTCTGACAGTTTGAGTTCAGTCCCAGTGAGAGTGGTGTATTCAGGGTCTGATAGTTTGAGTTCAGTCCTTGTGAGAGTGGTGTATTCAGGGTGTGATAGTTTGAGTTCAGTCCCAGTTAGAGTGGTGTATTCAGGGTCTGACAGTTTGAGTTCAGTCCCAGTTAGAGTGGTGTATTCAGGGTCTGACAGTTTGAGTTCAGTCCCAGTGAGAGTGGTGTATTCAGGGTCTGATAGTTTGAGTTCAGTCCCAGTTAGAGTGCTGTATTCAGGGTCTGACAGTTTGAGTTCAGTCCGAGTTAGAGTGGTGTATTCAGGGTCTGACAGTTTGAGTTCAGTCCCAGTTAGAGTGGTGTATTCAGAGTCTGATAGTTTGAGTTCAGTCCCAGTTAGAGTGGTGTATTGAGGGTCTGACAGTTTGAGTTCAGTCCCAGTTAGAGTGGTGTATTCAGGGTCTGACAGTTTGAGTTCAGTCCCAGTTAGTGTGGTGTATTGAGGGTCTGACAGTTTGAGTTCAGTCCCAGTGAGAGTGGTGTATTCAGGGTCTGATAGTTTGAGTTCAGTCCCAGTTAGAGTGGTGTATTCAGGGTCTGATAGTTTTGAGTTCAGTCCCAGTTAGAGTGGTGTATTCAGGGTCTGATAGTTTGTGTTCAGTCCCAGTTAGATTGGTGTATTCAGGGTCTGATAGTTTGAGTTCAGTCCCAGTTAGAGTGGTGTATTCAGGGTCTGATAGTTTGAGTTCAGTCCTAGTTAGCGTGGTGTATTCAGGGTCTGATTGAGTTCAGTCCCTGTTAGAGTGGTGTATTGAGGGTCTGATAGTTTGAGTTCAGTCCCAGTGAGAGTGGTGTATTCAGGGTCTGATAGTTTGAGTTGAGTCCCAGTGAGAGTGGTGTATTCAGGGTCTGATAGTTTGAGTTTAGTCCCAGTTAGAGTGGTGTATTCAGGTCTGATAGTTGGAGTTCAGTCCCAGTTAGAGTGGTGTATTCAGAGTCTGATAGTTTGAGTTCAGTCCCAGTTAGAGTGGTGTATTCAGGGTCTGATAGTTTGAGTTCAGTCCCAGTTAGAGTGGTGTATTCAGAGTCTGATAGTTTGAGTTCAGTCCCAGTTAGAGTGGTGTATTCAGGGTCTGATAGTTTGAGTTCAGTCCCAGTTAGAGTGGTATATTCAGAGTCTGATAGTTTGAGTTCAGTCCCAGTTAGAGTGGTGTATTCAGGGTCTGATAGTTTGAGTTCAGTCCCAGTGAGAGTGGTGTATTCAGGGTCTGACAGTTTGAGTTCAGTCCCAGTTAGAGTGGTATATTCAGAGTCTGATAGTTTGAGTTCAGTCCCAGTGAGAGTGGTGTATTCAGGGTCTGATAGTTTGAGTTCAGTCCCAGTTAGAGTGGTGTATTCAGGGTCTGATAGTTTGAGTTCAGTCCCAGTTAGAGTGGTGTATTCAGGGTCTGATAGTTTGAGTTCAGTCCCAGTTAGCGTGGTGTATTGAGGGTCTGACAGTTTGAGTTCAGTCCCAGTTGGAGTGGTGTATTCAGGGTCTGACAGTTTGAGTTCAGTCCCAGTTAGTGTGGTGTATTGAAGGTCTGACAGTTTGAGTTCAGTCCCAGTGAGAGTGGTGTATTCAGGGTCTGATAGTTTGAGTTCAGTCCCAGTGAGAGTGGTGTATTCAGGGTCTGACAGTTTGAGTTCAGTCCCAGTTAGAGTGGTGTATTCAGGGTCTGATATTTTGAGTTCAGTCCCAGTTAGAGTGGTGTATTCAGGGTCTGATAGTTTGAGTTCAGTCCCAGTGAGAGTGGTGTATTCAGGGTCTGACAGTTTGAGTTCAGTCCCAGTTAGAGTGGTGTATTCAGGTCTGATAGTTTGAGTTCAGTCCCAGTGAGAGTGGTGTATTGAGGGTCTGACAGTTTGAGTTCAGTCCCATTGAGGGTGGTGTATTCAGGGTCTGATAGTTGCTTGAGTTCAGTCCCAGTTAGAGTGGTGTATTCAGGGTCTGATAGTTTGAGTTCAGTCCCAGTTAGAGTGGTGTATTCAGGGTCTGATAGTTTGAGTTCAGTCTCAGTTAGAGTGGTGTATTCAGGGTCTGACAGTTTGAGTTCAGTCCCAGTTAGAGTGGTGTATTCAGGGTCTGATAGTTTGAGTTCAGTCCGAGTTAGAGTGGTGTATTCAGGGTCTGACAGTTTGAGTTCAGTCCCAGTTAGAGTGGTGTATTCAGAGTCTGATAGTTTGAGTTCAGTCCCAGTTAGAGTGGTGTATTCAGGGTCTGATAGTTTGAGTTCAGTCCCAGTTAGAGTGGTGTATTCAGGGTCTGATAGTTTGAGTTCAGTCCCAGTTAGAGTGGTGTATTCAGGGTCTGATAGTTTGAGTTCAGTCCCAGTGAGAGTGGTGTATTCAGGGTCTGACAGTTTGAGTTCAGTCCCAGTTAGAGTGGTGTATTCAGGGTCTGACAGTTTGAGTTCAGTCCCAGTTAGTGTGGTGTATTCAGGGTCTGACAGTTTGAGTTCAGTCCCAGTGAGAGTGGTGTATTCAGGGTCTTATAGTTTGAGTTCAGTCCCAGTGAGAGTGGTGTATTCAGGGTCTGACAGTTTGAGTTCAGTCCCAGTGAGAGTGGTGTATTCAGGGTCTGATATTTTGAGTTCAGTCCCAGTTAGAGTGGTGTATTCAGGGTCTGATAGTTTGAGTTCAGTCCCAGTTAGAGTGGTGTATTCAGGGTCTGACAGTTTGAGTTCAGTCCCAGTTAGAGTGGTGTATTCAGGTCTGATAGTTTGAGTTCAGTCCCAGTGAGAGTGGTGTATTGAGGGTCTGACAGTTTGAGTTCAGTCCCATTGAGGGTGGTGTATTCAGGGTCTGATAGTTGCTTGAGTTCAGTCCCAGTTAGAGTGGTGTATTCAGGGTCTGATAGTTTGAGTTCAGTCCCAGTTAGAGTGGTGTATTCAGGGTCTGATAGTTTGAGTTCAGTCTCAGTTAGAGTGGTGTATTCAGGGTCTGACAGTTTGAGTTCAGTCCCAGTTAGAGTGGTGTATTCAGGGTCTGATAGTTTGAGTTCAGTCCCAGTTAGAGTGGTGTATTCAGGGTCTGATAGTTTGAGTTCAGTCCCAGTTAGAGTGGTGTATTCAGGGTCTGACAGTTTGAGTTCAGTCCGAGTTAGAGTGGTGTATTCAGGATCTGACAGTTTGAGTTCAGTCCGAGTGAGAGTGGTGTGATTCAGGGTCTGACAGTTTGAGTTCAGTCCCAGTTAGAGTGGTGTATTCAGGGTCTGATACTACATTACTAGTGATAGTTTGAGTTCAGTCCCAGTGAGAGTGGTGTATTCAGGGTCTGATAGTTTGAGTTCAGTCCCAGTTAGAGTGGTGTATTCAGGGTCTGATAGTTTGAGTTCAGTCCAAGTTAGAGTGGTGTATTCAGGGTCTGACAGTTTGAGTTCAGTCCCAGTGAGAGTGGTGTATTCAGGGTCTGATAGTTTGAGTTCAGTCCCAGTTAGAGTGGTGTATTCAGGGTGTGATAGTTTGAGTTCAGTCCCAGTTAGAGTGGTGTATTCAGGGTATGATAGTTTGAATCAGTCCCAGTTAGAGTGGTGTATTCAGGGTCTGGTAGTTTGAGTTCAGTCCCAGTTAGAGTGGTGTATTCAGGGTCTGGTAGTTTGAGTTCAGTCCCAGTTAGAGTGGTGTATTCAGGGTCTGGTAGTTTGAGTTCAGTCCCAGTCTGTACGATAACATTTATAACTGGCCTGTTGGCTGCCCATTTAAATGTTTCCATCATTCTGGTGGTGTCAGCTTATTGTTTTATTGATCCCTTCTCCCCACTACCCACTTGAGACCTTTCCATTGTGTAGGAATTTTCACAGGCTCAGGGAGTCTGCCAGAAGTTTGTTGGCTGATTTGAGTAGAGCGCATAGGAATTGTGCGAATACAGTGAATTTTTCTTGAACAGACTCTGAACTCAAGTGTGTCTGAGGGGGCTCTTGATGAATGCATACATCACATGTTCATGTGTACATAGTATGTATGTCATAGATATCCGTGTATCTTGACTTAAAAAGTTGCCAGCAAGAGTTTACTATTTTACAATATTTTGTTGACTGGTCTTTATCAGTTTGTAGTGCAACTTGTAACCTTTTACTAAAGCTGAGAATATGTAATTTTCATTAATTTTCATGAACAAAAGAATGCCTGTCACATTGACAGTGAGTCATGGTGACTAGATGTTGGAGAAATGACAGGCTTTCATAGTTTCAGCAATGCTTTAAATAATATGATTTGTGGATTGATTATTATCATAAGCTGTATTTTACTTTTATTATTTCAGAAAGAAAATGTGTGTCCAAAGTAAGGAAAGCCAAAGCAGAATGAAAGTAGTTTCTTCTTATACTCATTTTTTGTTTGGTTTTTGCAGTTAATCAAAATTTCAAGTGGCATGAAAAGCCACTAAAACTTGTAAAAGTATTAAAACTAGAAGTAAATTTGTACTGCATCTCATTGACCTTATTATATAGTCATGTTTACGTTCCTCAGGGCGATGAAATTGAAAGAAGACCAGGGGATGTGTTTTGATTTTCTTTTCAGTCCTTGTTTAAATTGTTGAAATTGAAAGGGATACTAGTTTATTACAGGTTGTCTTAATTTTCAAACAGAAGCACTTCAGTTTTAAATACCAGCATGCCATGAGATATGAGATCAAGCGAGATGAAACATGAGCATATATCAGTATCATCCTTCAGCAATTGATTAGTATCCAGTGAGGTTTAAAATTAATTAAGTTGGATCTGGTAAGAAACATTTATGACTAATCTGTTTGTGCAGGAACATAAGCTTTTTGGCACGAAGAGGTACACAAGTCCTTTTGTCAAAAGTATTATAAAAGATAAAAAAAAGTTGAGTTGTAAAGCATGTTGACAAGAACTGAAAAACACCATCAGATGTTCAGGACTACAGAAAGAATACAAATTGTGGGATCTTAATGTTTTCTGTTTTCTTTCCCTTCCTTTTGCACTGCTGCCTGATCTTTTCAGTCGTCCATTTCCCCCTTCTCTTTGGCTGGTCATGTCTCCTTAGGGCAGAAAAAAACCCTTCTTTACTTTAAAATCTTTAAAATTTTATAAAAAATTATTATTTTTTTATTTTTATTGTCATGTTACTTACTCGTGTCACAAATGACAAAATTACTTCCATTCACAGAAGCAGTGCCTTTTCCCTCTCACAGCGATTTTTTTCTGTTTGTTTATATTTCACATTATTGTGTTTTATGTAATACCAAAGAAATAAGAGGGAAGCAGGGATAATTTTTATAATATCAACAAAGGACATAACTCTTGAGAGTCACGTAGAAATTGTCTCCCATGTTGTTGAACTTCTCAAATCTAACATAGCTTGCGCTACCCATTCAGCTAGCATAGAAGCAGACACAAAGCACAAAAACCGTAAGCTCAGAACACTCCTCAAAAAAGGAGCGCCCAAGCCTACCTTTATACTCTGCAACTGCCCTACACACAACTATAGAGAGAGGAGAGAAATAATACAATATATTGGTCTTATGTTCAAGATTGACATGTATAGTCTTTTATTCTTGAACTGACCAAACACACACACACAGACAAGACAGAACATATACAGGGTTGCTTCCAAGGCATATAGGTAATACCAAAGAAATAAGATGTGATTAGGACAACTACAATGGCTTGACCATCTTGTTGCTATTTTGCTGTGTAATATTTGTAAGTTGTGTGTGTGTGTGTGTGTGTGTGTGTGTGTGTGTGTGTGTGTGTGTGTGGTAGTGTGTGTGTGTGTGTGATGTGTGTGTGTGTGTGTGTGTGTGTGTGTGTGTGTGTGTGTGTGCGTGTGAACATGTGTGTTATGTGTGTGAGCGTGTGTGTGTGTGTGAGAGCATGTGTGTGTGTGTGTGTGTGTGTGTGTGTGTGTGTGTGTGTGTGTGTGTGTGTGTGTGTGTGTGTGTGATGTGTGTGTTGTGTGTGTGTGTGTGTGTGTGTGTGTGTGTGTGTGTGTGTGTGTGTGTGTGTGTGTGTGTGTGTGTGTGTGTGTGAGAATTGTTATATATGTTGAATGAATTGTAAAGTTGTATTTTTTTCTGCTTTGTTTATAGATCTTAGATACAATTTGAAGTTTTAAAAACTTTTAACCAGAAATCTATGGATTAAATATCTAAACAGTTTATACCCCTCCCCCCCTTTTTAAAATTTTTTTTTTATCTCAGTTGCATGCAGACCTTGTGGCACCTTGTTTTTCTTTTTTCTTCTTTTCTTGGAGTGCTTCACATGTCTTGCATTGGTGTAATAATTAATCAAATTTATCATTTTATGGAATTTTATATAAGATATATGAATCCTAGTTTGCCTTATATCGTTTGGTGTTATCACTCATGGGCAGAAAGGCTGGCTGAATACTTTGCGGGTGTCCTCCATAATCAGATTGTCACTGATTGCATTGGCCATCAGAACACATTGATTTTTCATCAGTTTTCCAGTTGACACTGGCATCTGGTAGAATGAGAAAGAAGAGGGAAGCCAGCTCTTGTCTAACATATTGCTGTGGGCTGGTGGGTCTGTAAAAACTGAAACTGGAGGAAATTGATGTTTTCCTGTTTAACCCCGTGACTCCCGTACCCTATCCACCAACTGCAAAAACTTAACCCTTTGACCCCCTCACCCTATCCACCAGCTTCCTGCAGGAAGCTGGTGGATAGGATGAGGGAATCAAAGGGTTAAGTTTTTGGTATGCTTGCATTGTTGGAAGTCTAGGATGCTGGTGGACAGGGTGTGGGAGTCAAAGGGTTAAAGGAAAGCGTAGATTAGTGGTTCTGTTGGGCAGGGATGGCTGGTGTGCTTCAAAAGCTCTGTAATGTTTGTGTTATTTTATGCTGGTGTTGTGATTCCAGTTTATCGATTTGTGCTGTTTGATAAAATTGTGTGTGTGTGTGCTTGTTGTTAATTTGATATGCTGCTTCTTAGATTGAAAGAAGTGTGTTTAATTTTGCTGTCTGTGTGTGTGTGTGCATGGTTGATTTGATGTGGCTCCTTAGATTGAAACAAGTTTATTGCATTTTTTCTTTCTTTACGGTTTCATTCATTTTGAAACAAGTATATTTTTCTGTCTTTAGAATTATGTTTAGAATTGTGTAAAATTAGAATTAGTAGGGTTGGATTGAATTGTGTAGGGGGTAGATGGGTGTTATCTAGGCACTTGTGAGCGTTTGTGAAACCCATGTGTGTGTGTGTGTGTGTATGTGTTGTGTGTGTGTGTGTGTGTGTGTGTGTGTGTGTGTGTGTGTGTGTGTGTGTGTGTGTGTGTGATTTATTAATTCAACTGAATACATGAGTAGTTGAATAGATTGTGTGTGTATTGTGTGTGTCTGTGTGAATGAGAGAGATGAGAGAGAGAGAGAGAGAGAGAGAGAGAGAGAGGAGAAGAGAGAGAGAGAGAGAGAGAGAGAGAGAGAGAGGACGCTGGATATATCAGAGAGATGGATCATTCTGGCCATGTCCCCAAGTAAGTGTCGGGATAGGCACACACTCATACAGGCAGACATGCACACACACAAACATACATGTATACACACACACACACACTCACACACACATCACACTCACACACACACACAAACACACACACAACACACACACACACACACACACACACACACACACTTTTTTTTATATTTAACTTGAGATAAACATGGAAATTCGGGCGTGCATAATAACAGTTGAGTGAGATTTTCCTGATCTTATACAGAATATTATGAGTACTTGTATCTTTCATTTGTGGATGACAAAATCAGTGATAGTTGAGACAAGTGTGCATGTGTTTGAGTGTGTGTGTGTGTGTGTGTGTGTGTGTGTGTGTGTGTGTGTGTGTGTGTGTGTGTGTGTGTGTGTGTGTGTGTGTGTGTGTGTGTGTGTGTGAACACTTTTCATCTTCTTGAATGCTGTTTTGGCTTGGCTGATTCTGCTGGCTATTTTTGATGTGCATCTACTGTCTGGTGAGATGACCATTCCCAGATATTTAAACTTATCAGCTTGTCTCAAAATTGTGCCATTTGCTGTTATTTTGCATGAGGGGATATTTACTTGTTTTTTGTTTTTTTTGTTTTGACTGATTACCATGACTTCTGTCTTCTTGCTATTTAAATAGCTTGTAGTATTAGATACTTTGATATATGGCATGTCTGATTAAAGAACATGTCCACTTGAGTTGAAACAGTTCTCTGTTGTTGTAGTGTTGTGCTTTTTCTACCCTTTTTATGCTTATAATTAGTTCTGAACCATTTTTCTAATGGGTAGGATTACATCATGAATGAAAACAGACCGTTTAATATATTTTTTTGTCCCATTTTCTGTGCCATCCCAGTAATAGCCGGAGAAACTGAAACCATTTTTACCTGCTGTGATGGTGATGACGATAGAGATGATAGTTATGATGGTGATGACGATAGAGATGATAATTATGATGGTGCTGACAATGGAAGTGATAATTATGATGTGAAAGGGTTCCATCAGGATTTAGTCTTATGTGACAGGTTGCACTTTTCACTTACTATCATAAGATACATATCCTAACATCAATCAGGCTTGAGAGATACAGATACCTGTGGTGTTGGTCAAGAGATTTGAAGTGGATGACACTTGACTGTGTGATCCCAGTCTTTCCATCGAGCCCATAACACTTGATTCACGGTAAAGACCGGGTTTGGACTGAAAAATCCCACAATGATTTTTACATGACTGATAAGGATTTAAACCCACAACCTTCTTGTCAGTAGTCCGTTGCGCTAACCACCGCACCATGGCAACTGGTGCCATTTGCAAGTTTTAATATTCGCACAAATTTTAGATTTTTTGTTCTAAAAAACGGGCACAGTTGGCAAAGTAATGTGAGGGGTTTGGGGACAATAAAGGGCGATGGGACGTCATCAAGGATGATGAGTCACTCCGTTGGTTTGGCACACAGTTTTAATATCATTATCAGCTAGACAAACAGATCTGATTGCACGCAACTTGATAACTTGTTTTTTGTTTGTCTGATTTTCTAAGAAAATTTTGTTGAGATAGTGTAATCAGTGGTGTTATGGGGTTGATACTCATCAGTGTCTCTGTGTGTGTATTGATTTATCATAATGTAGACATTAGTTAACTCTTTGACTCCTGTACCTGCCCACCAGCATCCTGCATTGTCAACCATGCTACCAAAGCAAAAATTTAACCCTTTTACTTCCTCACCTTTGTCCACCAGCTTCCTGCAGGAAGCTAGTGGATAGGGTGAGGGAGTCAAAGGCTAAACGTTTTGCTGATGGTGGATAGGGTGTGGGAATCGAAAGGTTAATAACAAACCCACACATGTAACATCCATCTGATATGCTGTCTGTGTGTTTTGCTGCATGTTGCACTTTATTATTACTGATAGTGATATTAGCACAGTGATAACAGATTGCTAATCATAAATGTGTCTAGATCAGCATGTTAATTGTTATGCATGTATTTAATCATATACCATTCTAATTTGAGTAACGTGGTACCTGTTGGTTATGTGTGTGTGTGTGTGTGTTTGTGTGTGTGTGTGTATGTGTGTGTTTGTGTGTGTGTGTGTGTGTGTTGCGCATGCGTGTGTGTGTGTGTGCGTGCGTGCGTGTGTGTGTGTGTGTGTGTGTGTGTGTGTGTGTGTGTGTGTGTGTGTGTGTGTGTGTGTGTGTGTGTGTGTAGTTTACTAGAGGGAAAGGGTTGATACGTATGTATTCGTATGTAGCTTACTGGAGGGAAAGGGTTAATACATGTATACATGTATTTGTATGTAGTTTACTGGAGGGAAAGGGTTAATACATGTATACATGTATTTGTATGTAGTTACTGGAGGGAAAGGGTTAATACATGTATACATGTATTTGTATGTAGTTACTGGAGGGAAAGGGTTAATACATGTATACATGTATTTGTGTGTGGTTTACTGGAGGGAAAGGGTTAATGTATATACATGTATTTGTATGTACTTACTGGAGTGAAAGTTAATACATGTATGTATTTGTATGTGGCTTACTGTTATAGTTGGTTAGATTTTTAGATGTTCTTTGCAGCTTACAGTGACAGCAACATCTTTGTTTTTCTATTTTCTTTTCTTTCTTTCTTTCTTTTTCTTTTTTGTACTTTTTCTTTCTTTTTTTTATGCTAACAATATCAATTTGAGTGAGGCCTGTATTGAATTACTCGGGTGTAGCAAACTCCTCTTGAACAAATTCCAGATTTTTGATTGATTGTATGCCTTCATCAGTGGCACAAAATAGGTCATGTTTACATTTATGTAGACTAACTAGTTTGCACAGCCATCGTGATGTTGCCTGTGCACTGTGCCTTACAGGAGGAGCAGGGGCCACACTACGGTTAGCCGAAATGGCCGGCGTGGATCGTGACCTGTTCACCAGCACAGATGAACCGGAACTGGAATTTGATGATGATGGAACAGAATTATCCTCTGCCAAAGAAGGTAGGGTATATGTGTGTGCATACACAGTATTTGTTTCAGTGTTTGTAGTCATATCCTTCATTGTTTGTAAGTTTTGATAAGAACAGTGTGGAGTGTCATATATATAGTATATAAGATGTGTGTTATTTTTGTGTAGATGTTATTAATATTTGTAATTTTGTACTCTTTGTTGTAGGTAATTAATATTTGTAATTTTGTACTCTTTGTTGTAGGTAATCTTTCTTAGAGAGAATGTACAGCAGCAGTGTGTGTTTTTCTGTAACTTTTTCTTCATTATTTATATACATGTACTTCATAGTGCCATTGTAGAACTAGAAGGCAGTGAATGTGGAGTAGGTGACACGATTTTTCAAAAGCTTTTGTGGAGAGCTTAAGTTTGCATTACCAGATAACTGAAGTTGGTTTTGCTCCAGTGGATGTTCACAATGGAGTGCAGGCATAAAGACAGGGTAAGGCTGACAGAACAGGGGAAGGGAACTCAGAACTCAGAAAGGGTTTATTGTACATCAGCCCTGAGTCACAGTATACACATAGAAAAGGGGTGGGGGAGGGATCGGGTTTTCTGCTGAATTTGCACATGCTCCACATGCAATTTTGCTGGATTTACAGTGTGGAGAAACCACTGGACTGTATCATCATGTCCCTTTCTGATATTTGCCATGACATTATCTGCGCATGTATTGCGTCACTGCAATTGCAGTGTACAATTGGGAAGGGAAGAGAAGGTAAAGAGGGGAGGGTTACGGCTTTTCAATGCTTAAAAGCTGGAATCAGGTATGTTAAGAAGATACGAAAAAAATCTGTACAAATTCATAACGTTCAAAAATCCATAAGAAGAGATGTTTGATTTACCTTATGTAAATTGAAGACCCTGACACTGTGACAGATCTGATCAATATCTGAAACAGATTAATAAATGTCTTCATGGATAGAAGTATTGATTGTGTCTGTAAAGATGCCTCAGGGAAATCAGGGATGCACTCCTACATCTGCCATGGGAAGAAGCCTGGTTTAGAATATGGCCGGAACATATTTTTTATTCATCATCTGAACAGTTGTGCACATTTGGTCTCCATGGTAGGATGGGTACATTCTTGCTGTAGTTTTTGTTTTTTTTGTGAAGTTTTTGCTTTGCATAGTAAGTCAAGAAAATGAACAGTCAGGTTTGGTAGATTTGCTGGAAGAGGGTGGGTCTGTGGTATATTGCATTTGATAGGATTATTAGGACAGTTAATGTGGAAGGATTATTTTATTGTCAGCAATATTTACATAGTAGATCTACATGATCTAGAGAGAAACTGAATGTTTGCTTGAAACTGAAGTAGACTAATTGAACTGCAAGTAGTGAAATGGAATTGTGTTGATACTGTCTATTTTGTGTGATTTCTTCTGCCATACCGGTGGTTGTGTGTGTGTGTGTGTGTGTGTGTGTGTGTGTGTGTGTGTGTGTATGTGTGTGTGTGTAAGAGAGAGAGAGAGAGAAAGAGAGAGAGAGAGTTTGTGTGCATGCAGGTGTTCCTGCATGTGTTTGTGTGTGTGTTGTGTGTGTGTGTTTTGCATGTGCGTGAGTATGAGGACTCACAGATAGCCTACATGGGTTCAGTTTTTAGGGATGACTGATGAAACTAATTGACTTCAAACTAAACAAACCTTGGGAGATTTTAGCAAAGGCTGATATGGAAATTGACCAAACATTGTTGTTATGTTGTGTCATTGTCTTTATACTGTTGGAAAATAACATCAATCAGTAAAGACAAAAAAAATCTACTGTTGGAATATAACATCAATCAATAAAAAAAAAAAGCAAAAACTGAGACAAATCTCCAAACAGCTGACTTGTAGTTGTATTATAGTCCATAGTTTAAGTACATGTAGTTTGGCTATGATACAAATACCACATATCTGCACTTATGTGTTACTGGAACATACAATTAATACAGCTTCTTTGTACATCATTTGCATTATTTTGTGTTACGTAATTATTGAAATTTTTTGTGATTTGTATTACATGTTTGTTTGAAAGTACAATGTTTTAGTGTTTCCTTTTGATGAAGCATAGACAGTGTTTTGACTGTGAATTGTAAAGCAGGGTTATACACATATATTCTTCAGTCTTCTTTTTGTTTTTGTATGTCATACATGATTTTCCTTGGAAACTGTCAAATGGGAGTCTGTTTTTATAGTTTGTTGTTTTAATGTTGATGTGTTTGATGGTGAGACATATTGTGAGACATATAAACTAGAATGTATTGTTGTATTGTATTGTAATGCTTCATAACGTACCTGACTGTCAGCTGTAAAACTATAGTGTCTCATTATCAGTGATACTCTTATACATGTTGAACTTTTAACACTTCATTACCTGTTATATTTAGTACATTTTAACCGGAGTATACATGATCTCACGGATTGTGTACTAATGATGATGTAGTCGAGTTTTGGGGACAAGTCGTACATTTACATATATATTGAACTGTAGTCCCATATTACTGTTATATTCGGTATATTTGTACCTGAAACCTGGAGTATACATGACCTCACTAATTCTGTGCTGATGATGATGTAGTCGAGTTGTGGGACAACTCGGCGGATGATATCGGAAGCGAGGACAGCACAGGTAATTATGCCCCCCCTCCCTCCCCACACTTGAAGTGTTTGCCTGCTGCCCTTGTGCTGCATCCACGCCTGCTGGACGTAGCGGAATCTGCTTGATGCATCTTTTGTCTTGCCATTTCGGCCCTAGTTGTGTGAATGAATGGCCGGCAGGCATGTCCATTGTATGAGTCAGTGAAGCATGAGAACAGCCGTGTGGGGACCTGTGTGTTCAGTAGGTGGGGGGCTAACATAACAATAGTGATGTACCTGGAGCGTTGGCCTGTTGTGTAATACCTCAGGACATCGTGATGTCTGGTCACAGGTGGGGCTAACGTGACAATAACCTAGCCCGAAGCATTAACCCTTCGACTCTTGCACCCCGTCCACTAGCATCCTGCATTGTCAACCACACTAGCAAAGCTAAAACTTAACTGGTTGATTCCCTCAACCTATCCACCAGCGTCCTTAAGCTGGTGAGTAGGGTGCGGGAGTCAGAGGGTTACGTTTTTACGGTTGGTGGACAGGGCGCAGGAATCAGGGTTAACCTTGTGGTGTAATATTTGAGGACTTTATCAGTTTACTAACAAAAGGGAAGGTGGTGTTCACAGTGTTAGGGATGGTTGACAGTCCTGGGTCAGTGTGTTGGCCTTCGTGGTGGCACACATCCTGGCTAACATCTTGGGAAAACTGAAAACTAACTGTAGGGCAGTATAGAAATCTTACACTCTGGTAGTTATTGAGTAGTTCCAGTTGTAACAATCAACTGTTTTATAACGTATTCTTCTTTCATGGTGATGGGGTAGTGTGAATTCTGTCTGCCTAACATAACAATAATAATAATAGTAGTAGTAAGAACACTTAACCCTTTCACTCCCGCACTCCGGTCACCAGCATCCTGCATTGCCAACCATGTTAGCAAAGCAAAAACTTAACCCTTTGATTCCCTCACCCTATCCATCAGCTTCCTGCAGGAAGCTGGTGGATAGGGTGAGGGAATCAAAGGGTTAAGTTTTTGTACTTGGGAGATAGGGTGCGGAAATCAAAGGGTTACTAACAATAATAGTAGTAACAACGCTAATTTAGTAATTATGATGACAATTTTTAATAACGATAATACAGTAGAGCGGTGTTTCCACTGCACATGCTTTTCAAGTAGTATACACTAGACTTGACAAACTTTGAACAAGGAGATAATGAGTCAGCTAAAAGACGCTGCCTGTACATCACAAACCATCATGATCATAATGATGTACATTTCGTGTAGAATTTTGTTTCTGTTATGCATTTACAGTGACATAAAGTGCCCTAAGGCTTTTTAAGTAAGTGAAGGGTGCTTAAAAGTTATTGTTTGGATTTAATTGACAGTGATATAAATAATTATCATTAGTTATTTGTATTATAGTTGTCATCATCATCATATCATCATTATCAACAACAATTTTCCCATTAGAAACAACTCATGTATAGGGCCTACTTAGTGTAAGTAATATATTTTAGAATTTGTAATCCGAGTAATATCAGATTTAGAATTTATAATATATGTTAATGTATTGGATATTTATATTAGATGCGTATGGATCCTACAGAAATGTATGCACATAGTTAATCTACATTAAAATAAAGTGGGGTAGGGGTGGGGGGGGGGGGGTGAAGGTTTGCATTCAAGTTAGTTTGTTTTAAAGCCCTGGTGATAAATTGGGTGAAATGGTCAGCGCCAGGGGCATATCATTAAATTATGTGCATGAATACATTCATGTGTGCTCATTGTTTTCTTTTCCATGTCTTTTTTTCTCAGGGTCAGCAAAGCATTGTGTATGTTTGGAAATGGTTATAGCCCTCATATACTGTAGCTATGTGCCGTCAGCTTGGTTTTAAACAATAATAATTCAAATTTGGATAGTCAGGGGATGGGGTAATGTGACATACTGTTTAGATTTAAGGTTTTTTTTTTTTTTATTGAATTGTCTTGATGTTTGTGACATAATAGCTCTTTTGACATTCAAATAGGAATCCAGTTTGTTATGGCAGAAAAAAAAACCGGTATGGGTAAAAATGAGATCAGTTGTTAGATAAAGAATCATTTATGAGTAGTTTTGGTTTTGTTTGTTGTCTCTCTGTTGTCGGTGATCATGGCAGTTTTGGGAGAGGATTTGTGTGATAAAGAACAGGAAAGGTTTACAAAGAACACATGACAAAATGTGCAGATGGCTTTACCCGTTCACGTTTAAATACATGCATGCAGTGTTTAATGTTCAGTGACCATGGCCCAGGAACAGTGAAGATAGCATCACAGTTTGGACATCAAAGCCTACAGTGTGTAGTGCATGTTAGTGATCAACGTAAAATTGTCTTGTCAAGGTTCATCCAAGCTGCATGAAACATTTTATCCTTGATTCATTTCTTCTGTCCATATGTTAATGGCATGAATGTGTTGAATTGATTGAAATATTCTGCACTTGGATGCATTGTGTTTGCACTTTGCGGACAACTAGTTCTAGTCCTTTTGTCCCTTGTCCCCAGCCACAGCAGCAGTGAAACAGTAACAACAACAATAATAATAATAATAACAGTATTTGTATAGCGCAACAACAAATGTACTTGAAACAACATAATATATAATGTACGAGAAGCCAGCCAAGAAACAGGCAACCAGTAAGCAGTTAAACAGACTAAGCTCCAAAACAGAACAGTACAAACAAAAACCCCCCCCCCCCCCCTCCAAAACAACAACAACAATTATTTTTTTATTAAATATTTAACGTTCAGCAAATTAAAATGAAACACCAACTGTGAAAATTGGATGCTATTCATGTTCATGACAATTGCTGGGGAAGCGCCAAGGTGGTCAAGATCATTCGTAACATCAGCCCTCAGAATCAGGATTCAGTCTTGTCCAAGTCGAAGGTTGACACAGTCGCTGAGGTTGGCAGACAATATGTCACCCAGGAGTACGTACATTGAACGATCCAACCTTCACGTTAGATTGTTGAGTGCGGAAAAAAAGAGAAGTCGTGAATACTGCTGTGAACCCTCTAACCTCAGTAATTTTAGATATTTAGGGATGTTTTAAAACTTTTCTCTTGTCTTAAGAAGCATTATTTCTTGGTTCTGTAACTGTAAAAAGTAGCTATAAACACAGACAGACGTTATCAGGCTTCAAAGAAAATCCAAACAAAAACACAACTGAGGAGAGGATCACAAAACATGTCTGCTCATTTCATGAGCGATGGTCCAACTGCTTAAAACAACAAATATTTGGGAATTTGTTGTTGTTATTGTTGTTTAAAGTCCAGGAGACAACAACAACAGCAGCAGCAGCAACAACAACAACAACAACAAAAGGAAAATGATATTGTAGTTGAGTGGGACCTATGATATGTGAAGAAATTATAATAGATCAGCTGCCTTGTAATTTGTTGTGCGCAGGTTTGGCTACATGTGTCGAGTGGAAAAAGAAACTATGCATGTCAAACTGTAAACGATTTCCTGAACCTGTTTAGGGAAGAATTGGAAACGTGGACCAACCTCATAAAGCTGGTCCTGAAATAAAAAACAACGAGCAAACACCCTCCCCCCCCCCCTCCCCAATCTAGCCTATCTCACACCCCAGTCACGTCATGGTCCCCCCCCCCCCCCCCCCCCAAGTCTAGCCTATCACATCTCAGTCACGTCATGCCCCCCCCCCCCCTATGTCCACCCAGTCACCAGTCTCATGTCTCTTGTCACCTCATTGCCCAACTCAGTAGCAATGAACCTGTAGTCATTGAACGGTACTCTGTGAACATAGTGGTGATAATTTGACTGTTGTTATTATCATAAACGTTTTTTTTGTGTGTGTAGCACTATTGTCCAAAGTAATTTTGTAGGGCCTACTTGCTACACACTACACATAATCAGACTTCAGTGAAGCACAGAGAACTCAGACTGTAGTGTTAGGCGAGTTGACAACAGTCCACTACATTATAGCACGGTCTGCATCTTGTCTCACACACATTATTACTATATTTTCCTTGGCGTAACTAAAACACCACTGTTAAGTGGTCATGTTTAAGTTGTGGTACCAAAATTGTGGCTTTATCCGTATTCTTGTAACAAATTATTGAATAAAACATAGCTACTTTTCATGCTTAGTCTTTGACTTGATCACAAGATTTTGCCTGTGTCGCCGAGTCATCTTAAAAGTGTATGATCTCTGTGACAGTCAAATTATCACCAATATGTTTACTTGTACCCTGCCTGTCTTAATATGCCAGTCATTCTGGTGGTGTCAGCTTGATGATTTTATGGTCGCATTCTCCTCCCCCCTTCTCTCCCCATTTCAAAAGCTTGCCAGCACAAAAGGTTTTCTGCAGCCATGAGGGTCTGCCAGACAGCTACTGGCAGACTTGGAAGGAGCGCACTTGGAAGGAGCGCATATGGAATTGTTCAAGTGTGATGATTTTCCTCTTAAACTCCAAACCCTTTGATGGAGTGTGATGGAGTTTGTTCAAGAGAGGTTCACAGAACTCGGGCAGTTCCATCTGCGCTCCACCCAAGTCTGCCAGCAATTATCCGGCAGACTCCTTCAGCCAACATACACCCTGTGTGCTGGCAAAAAGTTGAAATTGGGATGGGGGAGATCGATCTTTAAAAAGCTGACACCACCAGAATGATGGAAACATTAAGGTTGGCAGCAGACAGGTCAGTTTTTGATGTTGCGGGTTGGGATTGAACTTGAGATATCAACCTCAAGTCCACAGCTGTATGAAAAGAATCATCCAGCAGTTTTTTTAAGACCAGTCAACCACCCTGCCTAACACAGTAAACAAATCAACAAACACAAAGAGAGGGATGAAAACAACAACAACAAACACACAGGGAGGGATGAAAATAACAACAAACACAAAGAGAGGGATGAAAATAACAACAACAAACACAAAGAGAGGGATGAAAATAACAACAAACACAAAGAGAGGGATGAAAATAACAACACACACACACAAAGAGAGGGATGAAAATAACAACAAACACAAAGAGAGGGATGAAAATAACAATAACAAACACAAAGAGAGGGATGAAAATAACAACACACACACACAAAGAGAGGGATGAAAATAACAACAACACACAAAGAGGGATGAAAATAACAACACACACAAAGAGAGGGATGAAAATAACAACACACACACACAAAGAGAGGGATGAAAATAACAACACACACACACAAAGAGAGGGATGAAAATAACAACACACACACACAAAGAGAGGGATGAAAATAACAACAAACACAAAGAGGGATGAAAATAACAACAAACACAAAGAGAGGGATGAAAATAACAACACACACACACAAAGAGAGGGATGAAAATAACAAACACACACACACACCAAAGAGAGGGATGAAAATAACAACAAACACAAAGAGAGGGATGAAAATAACAACAAACACAAACAGAGGGATGAAAATAACAACAAAAACACAAAGAGAGGGATGAAAATAACAACACACAACAAAGAGAGGGATGAAAATAACACAACACAAAGAGAGGGATGAAAATAACAATACACACAAAGAGAGGGATGAAAACAACAACAAACACAAAGAGAGGGATGAAAACAACAACAAACACAAAGAGAGGGATGAAAACAACAACAACAAACACAAAGAGAGGGATGAAAACAACAACACACACAAAGAGAGGGATGAAAATAACAACAACAACACAAAGAGAGGGATGAAAATAACAACAAACACAAAGGGAGGGATGAAAATAACAACACACACACACAAAGAGAGGGATGAAAATAACAACAAACACAAAGAGAGGGATGAAAACAACAACAACAACACACACAAAGAGAGGGATGAAAATAACAACAACAAACACAAAGGGATGAAAATAACAACAAACACAAAGGGATGAAAATAACAACAACACACACAAAGAGAGGGATGAAAATAACAACAAACACAAAGGGAGGGATGAAAATAACAACAAACACAAAGAGAGGGATGAAAATAACAAACACAAAGGGAGGGATGAAAATAACAAACACAAAGAGAGGGATGAAAACAACAACAACAAACACAAAGAGAGGGATGAAAACAGCAACAAACGCAAAGAGAGGGATGAAAATAACAACAACAAACACAAAGAGAGGGATGAAAATAACAACAACAAACACACCACAGAAACCAGAAACACATCTACCCCCTCGTTCCTCATTCAGCGGTAAGATTTTAATCCTTTGACTCCCGGACCATATCCACCAACTGCAAAAACTTAACCTTTTGACTCCCTCACACTACCCACAGTTCCTGCAGGAAGCTGGTGGATAGGATGAGGGATTCAAAAGGTTAAGTTTTTGCTAGCATGGCCGACAATGTAGGATGCTTTTGGACAGGGTGCGGAAGTCGAAGGGTTAACCAGGGTAGATCCAAACTGTCTTGACCAACTGAACATTAAATTTTCATAAGAATCGTGGCACTTTATGCTCTTTGGATTGTTTCACTATTCAGTTAGTAAATTTGAAGTGAGCGATGAGCAATGCCCGTGTTCAGTCTATGCTGTGACATGGTTTGTTTTGCTAAATATGATTGCTAAATATGATTGTTTTTTAAAAATTTCCACCAGTACAGATGTAGAGATCATTCTTACAGGAGCCTTGTTTGTGGCATGGCAGAGTGTGTGATTGATAGAGTGCTGTTGATGGCTTGGTGTTCTGAATGTGCCGCATTTCAGAGGAACATGGTGCTCTGTGACTGCTAAAGAAATGTATGTTATATATGATATTGTTAGTGTGTTGATAGGATTCCATTGTTTTGTGCATGGATCAAGGTAGATAATGTATGAGATTTATAGAGATCTGGGCAAAGATACCGCCTGGATTAGCCATGACACATTTGATCATAAAACAATTGCTGGTGTGCATGCGCGCAAATACAGTGTCATAGACGTACACCCGTATGTATTCAGAAAAATGCACATGTGAGCATGTGCATAACACACACACACACACACACACACACACCACCACACCACACCACACCACACCACACCACACCACACCACACCAACCACACCACACACCACACCACACCACACCACATCATATCACAATCAACCATATATTGTCAGTTTAATATTAAAGTTGTACTGACATAGTAAAAATTGGCATAACTCAGTGTTGTAAAGATCAAAACATAAACATCATGAATAATAGTCGAGAAACAAAAATGTTGGCAAAACAGTCACGTTTGCCCTCAAAATAGTGGATATGTTTATTTGTTTAACAGGGGTCAGAATGCAACTTGAAATCTTAAACTCAAGGCACTTCATGTGTTAAAATATCATAGTTCATAGCTTTAAAACACTTTTTTTTTGATGATATGCTGGTGCCTGTTATGACAAGTTTTGATTTTGTTTTCTAGTTATGGCCGATGGTCAGGTTGTGATAACAGTGAATGCCATGAAGATTGTGCTTGTACAACATTTGCTTTGTAACGTTGAATGCATTTTCTGGTGCATGGGTTTCTTGGTCATTTTCATGAGACAGGATGTGCATGTGAATGGAGTTTGATGCTGTCTTGTGTACCATCTACGTGTTGATAATATTGGACTGTCTCACGTTAGTAAACACTTGAATGATGAGCATTGTTAGTGTGAGTAAACACTTGAATGATGAGCATTATTAGTGTGAGCAAACACTTGAATGATGAGCGTTATTAGTGTGAGCAAACACTTGAATGATGAGCATTATTAGTGTGAGCAAACGCTTGAATGATGAGCATTATTAGTGTGAGCAAACACTTGAATGATGAGCATTATTAGTGTGAGTAAACACTTGAATGTTGAGCATTATTAGTGTGAGTAAACACTTGTATGTTTAGCATTATTAGTGTGAGTAAACACTTGAATGATGAGCATTATTAGTGTGAGTAAACACTTGAATGTTGAGCATATTAGTGTGAGTAAACACTTGAATGTTGAGCATTATTAGTGCGAGTAAACTCTTGAATGATGAGCATTATTAGTGTGAATAAACACTTGAATGATGAGCATTATTAGTGCGAGTAAACACTTGAATGTTGAGCATTACTAGTGTGAATAAACACTTGAATGTTGAGCATTATTAGTGCGAGTAAACACTTGAATGATGAGCATTATTAGTGTGAGTGCTGATTGATGTTCTAAATCAAATGTGGTATGTGTGTGATGGTCTGTGTGCATGTTGGCATGTGTTGATTGTGAATGCTGACTCTGAAGTGCTTGACATTCTTCACTGTCCAACAGCGGAATTGGATGAACAGTTAGATCAAGGTAACATGGAGAACATTCTTATCTCTTTGACCCTTTCTTTATACGTTAATGGCCTTTGTTTACTATCTGTATTGTAGAAAGTATGCAGGGTTCGTACACTTCCGGAAATGTTCTCAGGTTCGAGTGAAATCTAAAGTATAAGGAATGTCTCCTGTTGGAAAGTCTGAATTGAGTGGTTTAAAGGTTTTGGAAAAATTGTCATTCTGCATAAGTGCTTTGAAAGTTTGAGTTTTTTTTTTCTCATCATGCTGCTCAGTGATGTTGATTTCATAACCGGAAAAGAAGAAAACTTAACTAATGTGGGACTGATAATTCAACCTACCAATCTCTCTGTTCTCCTTATACATCTTTATTGTTTTCCATTCTAATGAGACATGAAATATTATCGCTGAGTTAGATGTTCAAATTATGAACAAATCAGGTTGGAACCTTTGAAACTGGAGACAGTTTTGTGAAAAAAAAAGTACAAGTAATTTAGAAAAGATGTAGTCAGTAATGAACATTACATCCATGAAGACTTTTTAGTAAAACGTTTGCTAAAATTAACATTTGGTACATGAAAGCTTGGAAAACATTTGGGGAAAGGTTGGGAAAAATGAATGCATTCTGCTTCAGATATTGGGGGAAAATTGGATACAGATGTAAGATTGCTGACTGAAAATTGCAGAATGTTGGTTAATTAAAAGCATACAATTGAAGAAAGTGTCAGAATTTGAGAAACATGAGTGTCTTGTACGAACCCTGACTTATTGTGCTTAGTGGCTTGATGTTGTGGCGTTTGGTTTTGTTGGGGCTACTAACAGATGGTGAGCATGCAGATCCAATTATAGACAGAATGAGCTGATGAACACCCCTACCCTTAATACAAAACCAACAAACTCGCTTCTAATCTACATGTAACAAGCAAACAACCATTCAAGTGATCCACAAAAATTAATTAAAAGAAATGAAACAAAACCTTATCTAAAATATAGGGGGACAAAACAAAACAAAACATGCACATGCACAGACAGACAAACATACACACAGACACAAACACAACACACACACACACCACACACACACACACACACACACACACACACACACACACACACACACACACACACAACACACACAGACACACACATACAACAGAGACACACACACACACACACACACACACACACACACACACAGACAACACACACTCACACACACAGCACACACACACACACACACACACACACACACACACACACACACAACACACACACACAAAACACAGCACACACCACACACACACACACAGACACACACACAACACACACACACACACACACACACACAACACACGCACAGACACCACACTCACACACACAGGCATGCGTAGCCACATCACCACACTGCCACACACACACAATGCAGTACAAGACAACTAACAACCACCACCTACTGAGTAGTAAGAAAACCCACACACACATCAGCAAAACAAAACAGGGAGAGAGGGAGAGACAGACGAGGAGAGAGAGAGAGAGAGAGAGAGAGAGAGAGAGAGAGAGAGAGAGAGAGGAGAGAGAGAGAGAGAGAGAGTAGGGAGTGTGTGTGTGTGTGTGTGTGTGTGTGTGTGTGTGTGGAGACACTGTTATTTCACAACCATAACACTCACAGTGAATTGTGCCTCATTTGCAGGCTGTTTTGGATTTTTCACAAATTGACTGGCTTGGTCTCAACTAATGCACAGACATTTTTTAGACATGTTCTATATACTTACATGCAGACTTCAAGCTGCAGCCCTTAATCAGTGTCTTCTAGGGACAGACAACAGCATTGCTTGTTTACAGTTTTGACTGCCTCCGATTGAATTGCTTTACACTTGCACTTGGGCAGAGGGTCAGATTTGTGTTACAGTCTGTGTAGATCTGTTTTGGGAGCTTTCATTTTGTGATTTGAGAACTTTAATATATCTATTCATTTGTTTGTTGTTTGGAAAAAAAACTAGGGGAGTATTTTCTTTTTAATTATTTGTTTATTGTTTGTTTATTTATGTACTTAGTAAGCTTTCTGGGAGGGAATTTATTTTTGGTTGTTATAAGGTGTATATTAACGTTTCATCACTTCTTTCCCCCCCTTTTTTATGCAATATTGTAAAATTTTATTTGTTGTACTAGCTGTTGTTGATGTGCTGTATGTTTTGTTTATTTTTTTTATTTGTTTTGTTTTAGTTCTTGATTTATATTTTTTAGTCAGCCTTGAGGTTCAGTGGCGAAATGGAAGACTAACCTTGAATAATATTAGTAGAGATGGTTCCATGGATGGCTTTAGTGGTCACTTTTGGGGTTAAATATGTATGACAAGCACTGCTGGCTCATTTTTGAATTTGCATCATTTTATTTCAGATTTGGAGTAATGAAAACATTAAACATTTTCATTTAACTAATATGTACCACCAGTCTACTTCCAGTTTCTCATTTATGAACAGACCTATGTACTTCCAATACTATCATTTACCATCTGTATCAAGTACCTTTTATAGAAATTTCTATTATCCAGCTAACCACTCGTGTATTTGTAACTGTGTAACTATGTAAGCATCAAACGAAAACATTGTATAATTATTTGAATTCATGGAATCTGTATGTATAAGATGTAATCATTACAGTCAACATTTGAGTCAACACAGATTGCAGAATGTTTTATTCATATCACATCTTGACCTATTAATAAAACCTGCAAACAGTGGGGATGGTTTTAGTGGTGTCAACACTGTCTAGACTGCTGTTCATGACATGAAGTAACTAAGTGTGTTGATTGAGATGGTTTTAGTGGTGTCAACAGTGTCTAAAGATCTGTTCATGACATGAAGTAACTATGTGTGTTGATTTGATATCAAGTCTGTGAGTAAAAAACCAATAGTGGAGTGATGTTTTGTGCCTCCCTCATGTTTCTGTCAACCTGGACGTAAATACACTTTTTTTTTTCTCTGAAACATTTTCGGTTCATTATTACAAATATGTGAACATGTGTACACTAATAATTATATCAGTTATGTGTGTATTTCTTGTTCAGACATTCATAATATTTAGTAAACTTAGATGCACAGTTTAAAGGATAGATTGTTGACAACTATTTTCTCCTTGTTTTTGGTCATGTGAGATGTGTGAATAAGGTGGTCATCATTTGAAATGCGAAACGTTTGCTAATCTTTGCCCCTCCCCCACCCTCAATTTTTTAATCTTCCATTGTTTTGTTGATATCATGCATGCATTAGTAACGTGTCAGTGTACATTATGATGTATGACACATACTGTATTGGAGGATGGATGGTGTTACTTTGGTGGTGGGATGTGTTAGTGCGTATTTTCTTTGTTTAGAAAAAAAACCACACCTAAAAATCAGGAAATATTAGTGCAGTATATATGTAAGATTAAATAGTTTGCTGTTGCAGTTAATGTTGTTTAGAACTTGTTAAAATGGCCCATTAACTCAGTTGTCTGAGCGCCATGTTCTTAAGGCAATGGTTGTGGGTTCAGCCCTTTGGTGGGCCACTTTTTTTTGTTTTGTTTTGGGCTGGTTGGCTCTTTTGTTAGAGCCGTGGTTTCAATATCCAATAACTTGTGTTCTCTCAGCCTCCCCATTAACCCTTTGACTCCCGCACCCTGTCTACCAGCATCTTGCTTTGTCAAGCATGCTAACAAAGCAAAAATTAACCTTTGACTCCCTCACCCTATCACCAGCTTCTGCAAACTTAACCCTTTGACTCCCTCACCCTATCACCAGCTTCTGCAGGAAGCTGGTGGATAGGTGAGGGAGTCAAAGGGTTAAGTTTTTGCAGTTGGTGGACAGGGTGCAGGAGTCAAAGGGTTAACAACTGGTCTGTTTGCTGCCCGTCTTGATGTTTCCATCATTCTGGTGGTGTCAGCTTAGTGTTTCATAGGTCCTTTCTCCCTCCCACCCTGTTTCAAAATCTTGTTGACCAGTACGTATGATTTTGTGCCCGCTCAGAGAGTCTGCCAGGTAATTGCTGGCAGATTTGGGTGGAGCCTTTATGGAATTGTCTATGTGAGATAAATCCTTCCTGAACAAACTGCCAACTCCAAACTTACAAAACATTGAATTGACACCACCAGAGTGATGGAAACATTGAGTTAGGATGTGAGAGGGTCAGTTTTTAATGTTGTGGGCTGGGATTGAACTCGAGAATGAGATCTTGAGTTCATGGCTTTAGTGGTTGATCAGCTGTTTTGTTCGTTGATTTGTGTTGTTTTGAAAGCTAGTAGTAGTGCAGTTGCTTTGTGGCTGAATATTTGCATCCGTAACAAGGCAGAATGAAGGTGTTTAAAAGAATAAATGTAGAATGAAAACCATATTTTTTGATATGATACACAAAATATTAATAAGAAACACATGGCAATGGAATGAGAATGCAACTTGTCTGGTCTTGTCCTTGTTTTGTGTGTTAAATATATGCATTCTCATTCTCATTGGAATGAATCCCCAGGTATAAGATATAAAAAAACAAACAAACCAACCAACAAACAAAAACCCCAAACAAACAAACAAACAAACAAACAAACAAAAACATAGACTAGGTAGGACCTCAGGACCTGTTCTTCTCATGGGTATATGTGCTGGCTTATGGCTCATGCTATGATCATTCTGGATCTTCTCCATCGCATGGCTCCAGTGAAGTCGGGTATATGGAATTCATTCCGAGAATGGAGACGTCATCTTGAGAAACTGAAACTGAAACTGAATCTGATTTTACTTCATATGTTTCTAGTTTCTGTTTGTGTGAATGTTCACAGTCATTTTGATTTAGTATGCAGACATTATTGAAACGAAATATGATATAGAAGTAAACAGGCAAGTAAACATAGAAATAATATGATATAGAAGTAAACAGGCAAGTGAACATAGAAATAATATAATATAGAATTAGAAGTAAACAGGCAAGTGAACATAGAAATAAACATATCCATAAAGAAGTAAACAAGCAGGCTATTCAAACAAACAAAAAGCCAACCTCACAACTAACCAGTTGGAAATTCATTGTGATTTAATGCATGATAAATGTTTGTTGTGTTATTTTAGTTTTGTGTGTCATATTGCCGGAAAATGTCCTTTATCTTTTAGTGTTGGAGATAATGTGTTGATGAAAAATTACCTGTTTTTTTGTATCTCAGCCTGTGGTGATATGTTTGTGGGGTCTCTGGGTCCATTTTAATTTTTCAGTGGTTTTTATTGGCTTGTATGCTTGTGGTTTGTTGATTTTGTGGTCAGATTATATTTATGAATGAGATGTTAAGTTTTAATGTTTCCTTCACTTGCTGTTGTGTAGTAGAGTTTAGTAAAAATCATATTTGTTATTGAAACCAGAAAAAACACGAAAGAAGAATATGAACGCGTATTTAATACAACAAAACAAGACACTAGACAGGCGCTTGTCTTTTTTTGTGGTATTAAATGCGCCTGTCTTGTTTTGTTGTATTAAATACACGTTCATATTCTTCTTTTGTGTTTTTTCTGGTTCCTGTTTGCTTGAACACGGGCAGTCACACTTGTTTTGGATTTCATACTTGTTGTTGTTGTTGTTTTGTTTGGTGGTTATTATTGTTGTTGTTTTGCGTGGTGGTTATTGTTGTTGTTGTTTTGTTTGGTGATTGAGGAGACTGGATAACATTGATGAGCAGTGAACTGGTTGGTTATTATTTATGTAGCCTTTTGTTAGCTAGAGAATAATTATTTATTTGGTCTTTTGTAAGTTAGTCAGTCATTATTTATTTGTTGTTGTTTTTTCATAATAAGTTAGGCATTATTTGTTTTGCCTTTTTGGAAGCTGGTTAACCATTTTGTATTTGGCCGTTTATAAGCAAGTTAGTCATTATTTACTTGGTCTTTTTCTAAACTAGTTTGTTATGATTTACTTGGTTGGCCTCTAGATTTTCGAATATGACATGACAATTAGATTAGCCTTGTTTTTTAAAATTTTTTATTGGCAAATAATGCTTGTTGATAACTTGTTTGTGGTGTTCTTGTGGTTAATCATGGTTTTATCACTTTGTTGAACTTTGAAATACAGCGTTTTGTATAAATGTTCTTTTTTTTTAGTTATTACATACAAGTCAGAGGAGAGGTAGACTGTTCACAGCTTGTGCTTTTCTTCTTTTCTGTTTCTTTGTTCTAAAATATTAACTCTGTATGAAAAAGATAATTTCCTTTTTTTTTTCATGTTTTTTTTTTTTCACATGCTGGAGTTTTATGTTTCTTTTCTTTTGGATGAAAAACAAGCAAGCAACAAGACAGAAAATAAACAGGCAGACAGACAGACAGGCAGACAAACCGTATTGTAGAACAGAATAAAACAAATAAATCTTAACATCAACTGCGATCTTTGAGCAGTTTTGGGATAGATTTTCACGGATTTGGTTTATTTTCAAGGTCATACATTCGTATCTGTGTTTTTATGTTATCGTGTTGTTTATTTATTTATGTATTTATTGATTTTCTCAAGAACTTTAAAAAAGATCTTGATCAGTTTTATTTTTGTCATGAAAGTTTATGCGGAATGGGAAAATGTTGCATGCATTTGGTTATTTCATCCATCTTTTCTTTCCTGGCTTCATCATTGAAACTGACTTTCTTTGCAAGGCAACGAAGAAGAAGAAGATGTTCACAGCTACACAGCAAACCTTCCCACGCTGCCCTGGGAATTTGGTAAGGCGGTGTGGAAACGACACCGGTGACGGCAGTGTGTTGCCGTGATGTGACGCACCATTTACACCATTGTAGTTTTTGTAACAGGCCCGTGTGACTAGCATGAGTGTCCCGTGTCATGAGATCTTTAACCTGCATCCTGCATCTTGACTCCAGTTGACCAGTTTTCGTGTTGCTTTTTTGAGGGCCTGTCTATGCAGTAGATATTTGCATTGTCAGCATTTCTGTCAGAGTGCAAACCATAGGAAGCTAGAGACATTTAACCTTCTGACTCCTGCACCCTGTCCACCAGCACCCTACATTTGTCAGCCATGCTAGCAAAGCAAAAACGTAAACATTTCACTCCCTCATCCTATCCACCAGCTTCCTGCAGGAAGCTGTGGATAGGATGAGGGAGTTAAAGGGTTAATTTTGATTGCAGTTGATGGATAAGGTGCGAGAGTCAAAGGGTTAAAGACAGACGCCTGTCTGGTCACATTTAGCACATGGATGAGTTTTACTTTGGGGTTAGTTTATATGCTTGCAAAACAGGCATATATATTATTTGAAAAAAAAAAAAGAAAAGAAAAAGGCAGTATGATGAAGAAGAAGGCTACGTGATCTGTGTTCCTAATAAGTTAGTTTTTTTTTCTGATAAATGCCCTTGCCTTTTTTGAAAATGTTTTTTTTTTCTTTCTTTCTTTTTTTTCTCTTTCTTTCTTTCTTTCTTTCTTTTGTGTGTGTGTGTGTGTGTGTGTGTGTGTGTGTGTGTGTGTGTGTGTGTGTGTGTGTGTGTGTGTGAACTGTTGTGTAATCTGAAATGAATATTTTCATCTTGTTTTCATTATTTCTTTTCAATTTCACCCCCTTTTGTTTATTTGAAAAGGACTTGTTTTCATATTGACTGGAGAGACATGTCTGTGTGTCTGTGACAAAAATGCATCAGCAAGACTTTGTTTGCTCTTTCTGGATGGAAATTTATAACATTTGGGTCAAAGTTGTGGACTGTTCAGGATTCATAATGCCTGGCTTTTGAAGTCATGGCACCAAGGTGCACAGACTGAAAGAAGTGCCTGAAAATAGTAAAGTCAGCACACCCTGAGGAAGGTGTGTGAACGGCTCTTTTTTGGGAACTTACGATAATATTTGTGTTGTGTTTTCACAGTAGTGACTGTCTACCAGCGTCAAGTTTCACTTCATCTGATATTTAATCAAGGTCACTGTGACCTTGAGAAGTACGGAATCTGGATTATCTGTTATAATTTTTGCATAAAAAGGGAGATTGTTAGAATGGCTTTATCTCTTTGACTTTCTTTTCTGTCTTTTTTGTTTTTTGGTGGTGGGGGGGGGGGGGGGGTCCTAGTTTTCAGTTTTACTTATAACTTGAAATGTTTCTATATTCTAGAAAAATATTCATAAATAACATGGGAAGAGGAGGAGGTGGTAGGGGGATTGTGTTGAGCATGGATAAGTTGATGCTTTGGATGTTTTGTGTGTGAAATGACATCTGCTTGTGAGAGTAATGCATGGATTGTTTTAGGGAAATGTTCATAGACTTTGGTAGAGTGAATGGGGTTTGCCAGTTCATGCCCATGGACACTTAGCAACAGTTTTGTTGCCACTTACTTAGGTGACGGTAGGTGACTGTAGAATTACTTACTGAATTCCATGCTTTTGTTATGTAGTTTGCCTTTTGGGTTTTCATTGCATGGTGTGTGTTTAGCATAGATATTATGGAATTCTGTGTGTCATGACACATTGAACAACTGACACTTGCTGTCAAACTGTGGAATAGATTCGTGTTAGATATCCGTTTGCATTTAAGTTTGTTTAACTGAGAATAATAGGTATCGATGTAGGTAGTGATCAGTGAGGGAATGAGATCTTCAATCTTCAATATGCAAGGTCAGCCGTCATCCTTGACTATTGTTGACCTGTGTGCGCAGAGGCATAGGATCACATGAAATTTACTTTGCAAGCAGTTTGTGACATCATGGAAGAGATTTGATGTGGGGAAAAATTATAAGATCACTAACTTCTACAGCACAGTTAATGCTTCAGGACAAATACTAATTAACATATCCATAATAATGAATTACTGTAAGTCAGTTGAAATTTAATATGGATGTCTTCAGTCAGTAGGCTGTGTTACCCAGTTCACTATAGGAAAACAACAGCTTGGCTGGGAAAGTATGTGAACACATTTGACTGTCATGCATAGTCAGGTCCTGTTTGCATAATGAATGCAGATCTGAGTGTATTGTTCGGATGTAAACCAGGCACTGCGATATGGTGGTTAGCTCTGTAGACTTGATATCAGGAAGGTTGTGGGTTTGAATCCCCATTAGTCCAGATGGTGGGATGTTTTAGCCCTGACTGGCCGTTGCTCAACAGTTGCAGGTGCAGGGGTTCAGTTGGAAATGCAGGACCACGCAGTCAGGTGTTGACACTTCATGGTTGCATCACTGACAGTATTGCTCAAATTTCTAGACCTGTGCTGCAGGTGTCTGTATTACTTGGGCCTGGTTAACCACATGATTTTTTTTATGACAGGAAACATAGCACAGTTCTGTCATGCTATTGCAGTCTTCATTGGAACACAAAAGTGTCCAGCATCATGATCGTCACCGTTCTCGTAAATCAAGAAAGCCTTGTGAAGACTTGTCTCTAGCCCTGCCTGCCCTGTCGTGTTGACCTCTGTTTTGGTGGGTTTGAAAGTTAATAGAAGGCTGCTTGCCTGGGGGTGTTGATAGTGAAGGGTTACAAAGGATGGAGTAATAGAAAGTCACTATAAATAGTCACACTCTTGACTGGGTGCTGTTGTGATCTGTTATAGTAGTCAGTGTGGAATGCAGGCCTGTCAGTCTCGGACCATAATTAATCATCAAAGTCGTCACCTTTTACTTTCTACCTTGCCAGTCATTGCTAAGTGAAAGCTGTTGTTGTATCATACCTTGTAGATCTGGGCTTCAGGCAGCAAGAAGCAATATCAGACTTTGATCTGGGTGAGTTTGTTCTGTCCGTAGATTCCAGGGTAGAACCTTCACTTAACCATAGCATACATGTAGTCATAGCACTAACTTGCATGTCATAACACTTTTGATATTATTCTGTGCAAATGATGCTGACAAGAGCACCAATACTGTTAACAGAAACTTGCAATAAATCAGTATCATCATCAAATATTTAATTATATTTTGTGATATGTTTAGAAGAGACAATTCAACTTGGACAATTTTAATAAAAAAAGTCTGTTGTTTTGTATTCTGATAGAAATGTTGACAAGTTGATCAACTGTTTCTCCACAAATAAATTAATCCTTATTCTGGTATGTACATGCTTTCTGTCTGGCATGTTCTCTCTGCCCTTTGACTCCGTTGATTCGAAATTATCAATTCTACCTGTTACTGTATTGGCTTTGGCAGTGCATTACCTGTAAGGTTAATCACACAATTTCTCTGCATACAGGTGATTGACTTTGTATGTATTGACTCGGTTTATATTCTCCTCTAAGATTTTTCAATCTCAGCTTTATTTATTGAATGCACTGGTGAAAGTTTCCTGTTTCTCAAATCTTTCTTGTATATGTCTTTCCTGTATTCCTGTTCTTTTTCTTCCTTTTTCCCTCTTCTTCTTTTTTAAAAAATGTAGAAAATTTTGCCTTACTGTTTTTCCCCTTCAATGGATTAATGTTCGCTGTTTATTCAAGACAGTCCTACTTGACGGATTGTATCAACTGTACTGTTAATAATGGAAATGTATGCTCATTTACACCTATTCTTTCTCTTTGTATGTAAGCTTCAGACCTGTGTCATGTATGTCTGGATACACTGGTGTGAGTGCGTTCTGGCATGCTCATACAGCATGCATGTGTGTTTGCATGTATGTACATTTCACAACACACACACACACACACACACACACACACACACACACACACACACACACACACACACACACACACACACACTCTTGCACTCACCTGCCCATCCACCAACACCCCCCCCCCCACACACACACACACTCTCACTCTCTCTCTCTCTCTAATAGATAAAAAATAAATCAAAATACAAAAGAAACAGCTCCTTTTCCCCCATCCGAATACTAAACAAATGGTTAGTACGTTGAAATTGTGAATTTTTGAGCACCTTTTTTTTCCAGCCTGTAGTAAGAGTGTTGAGCAGGCTAACAAATTTATTGAAATCAGTGTTTGAACTGATGTCTTAAGGTTTTTTGTTTGTTTCTTTCTTTTTTTATTTGTTTGGTTTTTGTTTTGCTGTCTTTTTTAACCACACAGCATGCTTAGTGATAATTAGCAAAGTTAACAATTTTTGAAGTTTTTGTTTCTGATCTTTTTTGATTGTTAGTTTAAAAGGTTAAAAACTTTTGGTTGTTGATTTAGACATGTTTATTCATGAATAGACAGTGTCGACAGTAGAAAGTTTAACATAAATGTTTAGTTCATAAGTGTTTAAACAGCAGCCTTAAAAGTTGTAACATACTTTTGATTATTCAGCATGAATGCTTTCCTCCAAAATATTCATTTTATATTCATCTTCTTCTTTCCCTACACAGTGACCGAGAGAGAGAGAGAGAGAGAGAGAGAGAGAGAGTGTGTGTGTGTGCACATCTGTGCATGTGTGTGTGAGTGTGCATGTGTGTGTGTGTGAGTGTGCATGTGTGTGTGTGAGTGTGCATGTGTGTGTGTGTGTGTGTAAATATTTCTTGCTTATGGATTTTTTTAAACCTAACTAGCCAAAGTCCATTACTTTAGGTACAGGTATTGAATATATGGAAATATGACTCTTTCAGTAGAAAGATATCTTGACTGTTTATCATAATGTATTTTAAACAGATTTTGATGAATATTTGGATTTAGGGTCTGTCTCATTCAGCTTTATTAAGATATTCTATATAATATCATATGTAGATATTTAAAGATGCACAAAATGAGACAATGTTTGTGAAAAGTTTTGTGTGATAAGTCATTCCAGTAACACCAGTCCAGGTTTCATCGTCATTCCGTCTTAAGAGCGAATATCTTGTCCTTGTGTGAAGCTTTTCAGAGGCTCAGGGAGACTTTTTAGATCACTGTTGATAGATTTGGGTGTTGCTGAACTGGAACTGCCCGAATGTTGTAACTTTCTCTCTAGAAGTAGATTTTAAATCTGATGCAAGAGCTGAAGATTGGGGTTAAAAGATTTTTTTAAGGAGATGTGTCTTTTGAGTGCGTATGTACAGTCTAATGGTTTGTAAAGGAGTGTTGTGCATCCTAATGGTTATGGAAGGAACTACTTTTCTTCTTCTCCTTCTTCTTATCCCTTAACTCTGTGAACAGTCTTTGGGAACTGCTCACCAGATTCCTCCAGCTTTGTTGGTTGTGTGCCAGTGCCTTGATCTCTGCAGGTGGTTTCTTTGTCCATTCTGCAGTGTTGTTAGTCCATCTGCTTTTTTTTCCTGTCTTTCATGCCATGTCTTTTCCTAGGCAGTTCCCAGGAGGACTGATTTAGCAGGGCCATAGGGTCTTGTTACATGACCCTACCAGTGTACTTTTCTTTTCTTTACTGGTCAGCAGATCTTCATACAGTTTGCTGTGCTGGTTGATGGTTTGATGTGTTTGTCCACTGCCAGTACTTTTTAGCTGATGCAAATGATGGCTTGAACATCATGATGTTAAATGTACTTAGCTGGCATTACGTATTAGAATTATGACTTGTTCGTTCATAGCAGTATCACACATATTGGAACACTGCTACATTTCTTAGTAAAACAACAAACAAACAAACAAACAAACAAACAAAAAATCAAACAATCATTTTCTTAGACTTTTTGAAATTTGTGCTTAAGACAGTCTGCAGTTAAGCAAAATGTGTCTTTTTTCCCCTTTTCTGCATTAAAACCTCTTTTTATTGCTTTGTGGCTGTATGTTTACAGCATTTTTGTTTTGAAAAATAACTATTTATAAAATTTTCTCGGTAGATCTGTTTTTTAAAATAGCGTCTTATAAACAAGTCAGAAGGGCTTTTTTAAAAATCCCGCTTCAGAGCTAAGTCAGACATTTGAAGTACATGAAGGAAATGTGCATAGCATCCGCAACCAACCAACCAACCAACCAACCAACCAACCAACCAACCAACCAACCAACCAACCAACCAACCAACCAACCAACCAACCAACCAACCAACCAATCAGTTAATGAAACAAATGACAAACAAACAAGCAATGGCAGGATGAAAGAACGAAACACTAACAATCAACTTCCTTCCCCACAATAACAGAATACCAGCATGAAGCATGCTGCCATAAAAGTCTTCCCAAGCCTGTCTGATCAGCCACATTATGGTGCATGCTGTATATAACCCACATAATGTATACTATGAAAGACTGACTGTGCACAAAAGAACACAACAAATAATTTTTAGATTAATTAACAAGAGACATTAACAAATGGCATCATGGTCCATAATGATATATATATATATATATATATTTAAAAAAGTATTAGGGAGAAAGGTGACTGGATGGTTCAGACATTCATCTGCCAGTAACTGAATTCAAGGTTCCAGGGTTCATTTCCTGTTGGGGCCTCAACTTTTCACCTCAGTTTGACTGTAAAATTGAACCGAATGTCTGATCCCATGACAGTTGAAAATGGTGAAGAGCCCTGGCATGAAATATTAGAGAGACACTTTCATTTCCCAGGTCGCTCCCTCTGAAGGCCAATTAGCCTTGTCTTTCTGAAGTCTTGGGCCAAAAAAATGAAAAGAAAAAATGAAAAGGGTGGTGCTGCACTGTGGCAACGCACTCTCAATAGCAGCCTGAGTTTCACATGGTAAATTCATTTTCACAAAATTAGTAATAATGATCGTAATGATAACACTACTACTACTGCTAATAACAACAACAACAACAGCAGCAGCAGCAACAACAACAACAACAACAATAATGATAATGATTAATAATGATGATGATGATGATAGACATGATACTGAAGAGGACGCTAAAGGCATGTCATGTAACTATAAAGAAATTGTTGGATTTGTTATAGTAAAGATGATTCAGAAGGGCTTTTAAAAATCAAGCTTCAGAGCTAAGTCAGACATTTGAAGTACGTGAAGTAAATGTGCATAGCATCCACTATGGGCAGCACACAGTTCAGTTTTTAATGTTGGGGGCTGGGATTGAACTCGAAATATCAGATCTTGAGTCCGTGGCTGTATCAAAAGAACCACCCAGTGTGGATTAGGTTTTAAAATCAAGTTTTATCTGATGTGCCAGTCTCATAAGTAAACAAATTCCAACAGATTTATTTATCAGCTCCAGAAGTTTGCTATTATAAATGTGTGATCAGGTTTTATCAGGTGTGCTGGTCTCATAAAGTAAACAGATTTATAAACAAGATTTATTTGTCAGCTGAGGAAGCCTGCTGTTAGGTTAGGATCCATATTCTTGTTCAGGACGTGGGGCGTGTCATGCTGTGAGTTGTTGACACACGTTTTCGTGCGTGTGGTTGCTATTTTCTCACTGTGATTGATCAGTACATGTCAAGTGGAACAATGTCCTTTGTCAGTGTGTGTGGATTGAGAGAGGATGTCTTGATTTTTTCCACACCTGCTGATTATATATAATAGGTCTAGTGGAAAATGTTTGTTTTGTCTTGATTTTTCCACACCTGCTGATACACAGGAGGTCTAGCAAAAAATATTGTTTTTTTAGTCATTCTGTTGACAAAATCAGTGTTGCAGTTTATGGATACTCAGTGCCTAATAATGCTTTCTTTTGGGCAGCTGTTAAGGCACCCTGCACAATTTAGTAAGAATGCGGTATCACTGGTGAAAAAGCAAGGAGATATTTTAAAGAGAATAACAAACAAGAAACAAACCAACCAAAAACTGCGTATCTTTGAACACCACAAAGATACATTTGCACATATAGATAATGATAGTAACAATAATAATGATAATAATGATGACAACGATGACAATGATGATGATGATTATAATAATAATAATACTATAGTAATAGTAATTATAATGATAATCACCTGTCTCACCTGTCGCATCACTGGGTTTGGTGTTGGCTGCTGCACTTTCTGACACCACCATCTCCCTCCTGGCCATTCTGTCTTGACTTTGTGGACAGTTTCTTGAATGGTTAGGTCACTGTTGTTGGTTATGTTCTTGATTATGAGATTGGAGGTCTGACTTTCTTCCTTTTTGCCATGTTTTTCCTTGAAAGATAGTTGCCATGAGGTCCATGTTCTTGCTGCCTGACACATGGCCAATCATTTTAGTTTTCTCTTGTTGATGTCTGCTAGTAGTTCTCTGGTGGTATCAGTTCTTCCAGGACACTTTCATTAGTTCTTCTGTCTGTCCATTTGACTGGTAGTAATCTCCGATGAAACTACATCTGTGCAATAAGAATAATACTAAAAATATTGATAATGATGATAATAATAATAATAATGAAATTATAATCATAGTAGTTATAGCAGTAATAATGATGATGACAATAATAATGATAATGATGATTAATAGTAATGCTAATTTCATTTGTATAGTGTAAATGGTCCATGTCGAGGACTGAATGTCACACTTTGAACAGTATATACGTTCACACATCTAAAACTACAGGATAGACAAAAAGTGGACAAAACTGGGTTAAATACAGAGGGGTCTTTTTGTCTGTGTCAGGAAAAAACCTGGATTAAATACGAAGTTTTCTTTTTGTCTGTGTCAGAAAAAAACCTGGATTAAATACGAAGTTTTCTTTTTGTCTGTGTCAGGAAAAAAACCTGGATTAAATACGAAGTTTTCTTTTTGTCTGTGTCAGAAAAAAACCTGGATTAAATACGAAGTTTTCTTTTTGTCTGTGTCAGAAAAAAACCTGGATTAAATACGAAGTTTTCTTTTTGTCTGTGTCAGAAAAAAACCTGGATTAAATACGAAGTTTTCTTTTTGTCTGTATCAGAAAAAAACCTGGATTAAATACGAAGTTTTCTTTTTGTCTGTATCAGAAAAAAACCTGGATTAAATACGAAGTTTTCTTTTTGTCTGTATCAGAAAAAAACTGGATTAAAATACGAAGTTTTCTTTTTGTCTGTGTCAGAAAAAAACCTGGATTAAATACGAAGTTTTCTTTTTGTCTGTGTCAGAAAAAAACTGGATTAAATACGAAGTTTTCTTTTTGTCTGTATCAGAAAAAAACCTGGATTAAATACGAAGTTTTCTTTTTGTCTGTGTCAGAAAAAACCTGGATTAAATACGAAGTTTCTTTTTGTCTGTGTCAGAAAAAAACCTGGATTAAATACAGAAGTTTTCTTTTTGTCTGTGTCAGAAAAAAACCTGGATTAAATACGAAGTTTTCTTTTTGTCTGTGTCAGAAAAAAACCTGGATTAAATACGAAGTTTTCTTTTTGTCTGTGTCAGAAAAAAACCTGGATTAAATACGAAGTTTTCTTTTTGTCTGTGTCAGAAAAAAACCTGGATTAAATACGAAGTTTTCTTTTTGTCTGTGTCAGAAAAAAACCTGGATTAAATACGAAGTTTTCTTTTTGTCTGTGTCAGAAAAAAACCTGGATTAAATACGAAGTTTTCTTTTTGTCTGTGTCAGAAAAAAACCTGGATTAAATACGAAGTTTTCTTTTTGTCTGTGTCAGAAAAAAACCTGGATTAAATACGAAGTTTTCTTTTTGTCTGTGTCAGAAAAAAAACTGGATTAAATACAAAGTTTTCTTTTTGTCTGTGTCACAAAAATTAGCTTAAAATTTTAAATGCACAATTTTGTTGTGTGCCGGAAAGCTTCATTAAATATGTAGTTTTGTTATGCGTTGGGTAAACTGGATTAAATTAGTTCAGTTTTGTTGTGTGTCAGACAAAGTGAGTTAATTACACATTTTTATTGTTTGGCGGAGATACTGGATTAATACTCCGTGTGTTCTCAAAACTGGTTTTAAATACGCTCGTTCATAGTGTATGTTGTGCATGGGCCAAAGTTGCTTACGGATGATGAACATGTTGACCTAAGTGGCTTGTCAGTGGTAGAGCAGCTGGTGGGTGTCGGATCTGTCTTGCTGCCAGGTTTATGTGGCTGTCACGTCTGTAACGTCTGCCACACGTGATGGTGATGAGGCATGTGACTCACTCATCTTTTGATCTCGCCTGTGTAGGGTGTGCATAGTTGAAATTGATCCCTTGTAAACATCAGCAAGATCTTAACTGATCCCTTGTAAACACTGGCAAGATGTTAATCGATACCTTGTAAACACTGGCAAGATGTAAACTGATCTCTTGTAAACATTGGCAAGGTGTAAATTTATCACTTGTAAACATCAGCAGAATAAATGGATCCCTTGTAAACATTAGCAAAGTGTAAATTGTTCCCTTGTAAACATTGGCAAAATGTAAATTGATCCATTGTAAACATTGGCAAGATGTAAATTCATCCCTTGTAAAACTGGCAGTGTAAATGGATCCCTTGTAAACATTGGCAGTGCAAATTGATCCCTTGTAAACATTTGCAGTGTAAATTCATCCCTTGTAAAACTGGCAGTGTAAATGGATCCCTTGTAAACATTTGGCAGTGCAAATTGATCCCTTGTAAACATTTGGCAGTGTAAATTGATCCCTTGTAAACATTGGCAGTGCAAATTGATCCCTTGTAAACATTGGCAAGATGTAAATTCATCCCTTGTAAAACTGGCAGTGTAAATGGATCCCTTGTAAACATTTGGCAGTGCAAATTGATCCCTTGTAAACATTTGGCAATGTAAATTGATCCTTGTAAGCATTTAGCAGTGTAAATTAGTCCCTGTGAACATTGGTAAGATGTAAGTTGATTTTTTGTAAACATCAACAAGATGTGTATCGATCCCATGTAAACATGGACTAGATGTAAATTGATCCCTTGTAAACATTGGTAAGGTGTAAACTGATCCCTTGTAAACATGGGCAAGATGTAAATTGGTTCCTTGTAAACATGAACAATGTGTAAATTGTTTCCTTGGAAAAATGCTGTCTTGAAAGAGTACTGAAATGGTTTAGTAGAGACACATAATTAACCTTATGTTTATGATACTGAATGATTTGGTAAAGACATTTTGAGCTTGTAGCTGAATATTTAAGTAGAGAGAACAGCTTGTATGTTAATGTAATGTCTGTGTTTGCGTGTGTGTTTTAGCTGAATATTTTTGAAGGGATACTTAAATGTTTTCAGTGCATGATGGTGAGATAAACTGATTCACTGATTTCGGCTGAAAGTTTAGTAGAAATGTGTGCTAGCATGTTGATAGTATCAGCTAAATAGTTTGTTAAAAGTCTTTGGTTAGTTACTTTCACTTGCTTCATCAGTTTTGAATGCATATTGTTTGTTTGGATTCAAAAGATAAAGAAATGTGGCATTTTGTTTTATTGTTCTGTTTTGTTTTGTTCATGAAAACTGATTTGTTACTAGTGTTGCTTGCTTTTTTAATCTTAATGTTTGTGTTTGTGTTTGTGTGTGTGTTTTTTTGTTTGTTCATGGATTTTAAGTTTTAGGTGAGTCTTGTTAAGTTATTTATGTTGGTTTACAATGTGTTCCTGTTTGTTGGATTTAGTTTGGCTTTATTGTTGAAATTATGTTTCTGTATGCATGTATGCATGCAAATGAGGGAGGGGGAGAGGAAGAATGAGAGAAAGAGAAGGAGAGAGAGGCTCTGTGCACTGTTCTGTTATTTAAAAGTTGATTATATTTATCATTGTATTGTTTATAATTTGCTGCATCATTTGATACTTTTCACTAGCCCAGCAGCTGATATACACAAACACGCATGCGTGCATGTACACATGCATGTACGCGCGCACACACACAGACACACACAATCGCAGACACACACACACACACACACACACACACACAGACACAGACACAGACACACAGACAGACAGACAGACAGACACACACACACACACACACACACACACACACACACACACACACACACTCTCTCTCTCTCTCTCTCTCTGTCTCTCTCTGTCTCTCTCTCTGTCTCTCTCTTTTTTTTGATACACAAAAAAACTGCCCTGAAACACATGTCAAAGAAAAAGAAGTCACACCTCAGGTCATGTTTATGGAAAGTTTCAGACTTGTTGGTACACATTCCTGTTCATGCATTACTTTAATGTGTATAATTAACAATAAAGTTTTATGTTTTAGTGAGAGACGTTTAGTTCATAGTTACTGTTGAAGTTTCAGCTCCGTCTGTCTACTGATCTGTGTCTCTTTTCTGTGTCCCTTTCACTTCCTTTTACACACTGTCTCTTACTCTACACCCCCTTCCCTGTCTCTTACTCTACACCCCCTCCCCTCTACATCCTCCCTCCCCTGCTCCCCTCAACTTTTTCCCTTCTGGTGTCAGTTACAGTGAAAAGACATTGAGCAAAGAATAGTGAAATCAGCATTCTGTTTTTATACACAAATCAAAGACAAAAGTTTCGCCATCATGAAGGATGATCTAGTAGGTGACATGATCGCATGGCTGATCGTTAGTTCTGCCACTTACCTGCTTGATTGTGAGTAGATTGTGTTACATGATGGGAATAGAAAATTAATGACTGCATGTGTGACATGTGAGAAGGTATGACAGCATGTGTGACATGTTGTGAGAAGGTATGACACTACTTGTGACATGACAAGTGTGAATGGTAACGGGCACAGTCCTCACAGACAGTAACAGTTTCATGCATAGCACCAGTGCTAACATGTTTGTGGGTGAATGCGCACAATATGAAAAATGGATGATCCACTTGTTATGTGTGTTTTAACAGCTAAACAGTCACACTCGCCTTCCGTCTTCTTCTGTTAGTTTGGAACTTTTTCTGTCCCTGTCTTGCTCTTTGTCTCCGTCTCTGGCTGGCTGTTTCTTCTTTTTTTTCTGTGAGTCATTCTCAGGACTCGGGATCTTCTTCTTGAGGTCAGTCCACACCTAACAGCACATAAAGTGGACTGTTTGCTGCCCATCTTAATGCCTTAACAATTCTAGTGGTGTCAACTTAGCGTTTCACAGGTCCTGACCACCCAATCATCTTCCCGTTTCAAGACCTTTCCAGTGCGTAGGTTTTGTAAAGGCTTAGGGAGTCTGCCAAATAATTACTGGCAGATTTGGGTGCATCCTGTATGGGATAGCTGGAGTGCCATAAATCCCTCTTGAACTCACTGTCTATTTTTTTTCTCCCCATGTGTCTGTCTGTCTGCCTTTCTCTTTTTCTATTTCTCTCTTGGTTTGCTTATCCAATTATTTTGTTGTTCTTAACATTTTGTATTACAGTGTCTGCTTTCCTCTTTATCGATTTCTGCCTTAGTGTTCTTGCCCAAGCTGTTTTTGTATTTAGTATTTCGTATTACAGTTTCTATGCACATTTTATTGCTGATCACAGAAGGTGACTAGGGAGAGAGGGAGGTCAGGGGGTGTGGAGGCTGTTCATGTTTGTATGTGCAGGATGGAGGAGTTGCAAATTGTAAAGAAAGCACCAGAACACAGGCAAGGCGTTTTACATGGACTGTGGTATGATTGACACAAAGGGCATTTTGATGTATTGAGACAACACTGTTTCAGAATTGGCTAAAGAAGGAGAAGGGGGAGCATTCAGAGGAGGGGCCATCACTCCAGATGGACTGATTGACGAAGACTTTGAGGCTGAGTTGGGCACACCTCCTGTAAGTCTGAATAATTATAGAATAATGATGCACAGATTGTGTAAAGTTTAGTTTTGTCTTGAGGCCTTTTTGGGGCAGTAGGTATAGAATAATGATGCACAGATTGTGTAAAGCTCAGTTTTGTCTTGAGGCCTTTTGGGGCAGTAGGTATAGAATAATGATGCACAGATTGTGTAAAGCTCAGTTTTGTCTTGAGGCCTTTTGGGGCAGTAGGTATAGAATAATGATGCACAGATTGTGTAAAGCTCAGTTTTGTCTTGAGGCCTTTTGGGGCAGTAGGTATAGAATAATGATGCACAGATTGTGTAAAGCTCAGTTTTGTCTTGAGGCCTTTTGGGGCAGTAGGTATAGAATAATGATGCACAGATTGTGTAAAGCTCAGTTTTGTCACAAGGCCTTTTTGGGGCAGTAGGTATAGAATAATGATGCACAGATTGTGTAAAGCTCAGTTTTGTCACAAGGCCTTTTGGGGGCAGTAGGTATAGAATAATGATGCACAGATTGTGTAAAGCTCAGTTTTGTCTTGAGACCTTTTCAGGGCAGTAGTTATAGAATAATGATACACAATTGTGTAAAGCTCAGTTTTGTCACAAGGCCTTTTGGGGCAGTAGGTATAGAATAATGATGCACAGATTGTGTAAAGCTCAGTTTTGTCACAAGGCCTTTTCAGGGCAGTAGTTATAGAATAATGATACACATATTGTGTAAAGTTCAGTTTTGTCACAAGGCTTTTCAGGGCAGTAGTTATAGAATAATGATACACATATTGTGTAAAGTTCAGTTTTGTCACAAGGCCTTTTCAGGGCAGTAGGTTATAGAATAATGATCAAAATATTGTGTAAAGTTTAGTTTTGTCACACCATGAAGTGTCATATACATGCCTGTCAGTCTTTATCACTGTTCTAGCTTGTTATTGAAACAAGGAAAATGGACACCATTAAATGTTCTTCATGCATGGACACCAGTAAATGTCCTTCAGACATGCCTGCAGATTCGACCTTGAGCAGGCCACATTTTTTTTTTTTTTTTTTTTGTAGACTGGTTGGTTGTTTTGATGGACCCATGACTCTAGATCTGAGATCTTGACTTTGGTTCCAGCCTGCACCATTAAAAAACTGGCCTGTGTGCTGCCCGTTTCAATGGTTCCATCAATCTGCTGGTGTCAGCATAGTGTTTCAAATGTCTTCCTCACCCCCATCCCCACCCCATCGCGTCCCTTTCCGCTCCTAATTTCATTGCCAGTGAATAGGGTTTTGTGCAGGGTCAGGGAGTCTGCCAGGTCATTGCTGGCAGATCTGGGTGGAGTGCATATAGAATTTTCTGAGTGCAGTGGATCCCTCTTGAGCAAACTGCCTGCAAAACTCGTATGTGCCAGCTTATCCTGATGTTCTGGCTTGTTATTGAAATAAGGAAAATGGATGGCATGTTCCAAAAAATGGATTGATAGTTAGAAAGCTAGAAAAAAAAAAAAAGGGGGGGGGGGGGGTGGAGTGGGTTAAAACCAAGCAAATGAAAAACAGAGAAGACTGGCTGCTGTTTTGATGTTCACTTGGTCAAAAACTTGCTTTCATAATTATGTATTCAATGACATTCAGTTTATCTGAATAGGTAGGGTGTTACCTCAAGGCTAATGAGGGCAAAAAATTGTTTTCATAATTGTGTGATGGGCGACAGTGACATTCATGATGATTAAGAGCACAGCTGCCACCCTGAGGTTAGATGGACGGAAAATTTACGTTCATAATTCTGTACTCTACAACACACAGGATGACCTTGAGTTTAAACAGAATGAAAATTTACACTCAATAGTAGCAAGAAACTCAGGGAAGAGGTGGACAATACAAAGACCTCAGAGAACAAGCCCCGCTCAAGCAGGTGTTTTGGCCTTAAATTCCTTACACTTTAAGGGGGCCAGATCATAACTCCAGGATACCCGTCTGTCTTTTTTTTTGTCACCTGGGTTTGAACCCATGCTTCTAAGGTGTTTGGGCGTCTCTGCTGTTGATCATTATCCTGGATTTGAACTTTTGCCTCCAAGGTGTTCGGGTGTCTCAAGGCCAAGTTGCCTTTGTGATGGATGTCATAAGTACATAATTTACATTTATAATTCTGTATTGTGTAAACAGCAGGATAATGTGAGTTTATAAATATAAATGAAAATTTACATTCATAATTACTTATACAGGGTAACCAAGAGTACAACTGCCAGCATGAGGGTTATTAGAACCAAGACGTATGTGATAAATAGTTCTTGATGTGCTGGGCTATTCTCTGAAACATGGACTCACAGCACATTATACATGATCAGACTTTTTACAGGCTGTCAAGCTGACTAATTCTGCTGTGTGGTTGCATAGTCTTCATCTTTAGTGTGCATGCTGGTGTTTTCATGTTTCTGTAGACAGCCAGTGACATGACTTACAGAATCTGTAACGTCCCTATTTGATATTCTGCGTGCATGTACACATGAAGGGAGTTTAGGGTCTGGCATGTCCGCACACATGTTGACCTGGGAGATGGGAAAATTCTCCACCCTTTCCCACCAGGCAGACCTGTCTAGGCGGATGGACCCCCGGACTTTCAGATAGGAAGTCGGAGGTTTTCCCACTTGACTAACTTGCCTGTATGTTGTTTTCATAATTCTGTAATCAATAACCTACAGCACTGTCCACAGTTCACCTGCCTCTGGGGGATTAATTAGATAGAAAATTACATGGATGATTTTGTACTGTGTAAGATTTGAGTTGTTACCCTTGAGGCTAATTAGGGCTAGAAACTGTTTCAGTATTCATGGTTTCATGCATGGTGACACAGACTGACAGAGAGAAGGCATTGTGTGTGGTATTGATTTCTCTGTTCGCTGTGGCTTGCAGGAGGAGGATGCTCAAAGTGAGTTCAGTGATGTGGAACGTTACGGCATTGTGGAGGTGGCAGGTAAGAAATACAGGTGTTCTGGCTGTGGGGAGAATGGAGTGTGTGTGGAGTGGCTTGTGTCATGGCTTTTGGTGGGATGGAGTATGTGGAGAGCTGGTTGTGTGGGGTGTATGTGTATGTGTGTGTGTGTGTGTATGTGTGTGTGTGTGTGTGTGTGTGTGTGTGTGTAGTGTGTGTGCATGTGTGTTTGTGTGCATGTGTGTGTGTGTGCGTGTGTGTATGTGCATGTGTATGTGTATGTGTGTGGCGTTTGTATTCATGTGTGTGTGCGCGCGTTTGTGTGTATGTGCATGTGTATGTGTGTGTGTGCGTGCGTGCGTGTGTGTGTATGTGTGTGTGTATAGAAGATTGAAGATCATTGTTGGACTTAAGGGTGATTTGTTTGGGGAAAGTGGGAGGGTGTACAAACAGGCACCTGAAAATAATCATTTTTAGCTAACAATTTTTTTTCATATACTTCCTCTAGTACTTTCTGTAAGTTTCACAAAATATTCCAATAATAACAGAGTTGCTTGTAATTTAGGCCACACCTTCGGTCAATGATGCAAGGTCTATAGAATAGTTGATATCTATGTGGTTATATTCTTTGTATTAGCTCAGCTCATAGCATGCTCAACTCTTAGTAGGAGTCTGTTTTGGCCAAAAAGTCTCACAATGATTTTTAAAATTGGTTGAGATCTATGTGTCCTTTCTTCATAGTGAGCCTATAGCAGTTTCAACTCGGTAGGAGACCTTTTTTTGGCCAAAAAATTTCACAGTGGTTTTTTATTTATTATTTTTTTTTGACTGGTGAGGGTTTGAACCCACAACCTACCAGCCAACTGTATATTGCAAAACCACTTTGCCGGATTGTTTAGTTATTATTTGTCAGTGTTATCAGTATCTTTTGTGCAGCATGAAATACACAATCTAATATGAATGCATCATATTTTGACATGAGAATTTTATGTATGTGTGAAGCATGTTTATGCGAGCAAGAGAGAGGGAGAGAGAGGGAGAGAGGAAAGAGAGAGAGAGAGAGGTGTGCGGGAGAGAGAGAGAGAGTGAGCAAGGAATATCGGGAGCACGTAGAGAGCGAGAGTATGGTTGGGGTGGGGCAAGAGAGTATGAGTAAGTGTTAGCATGATAGAATTTGATAGTAGAGAAACTGAGTGGTTGAGAGAGGGAGTGTGTTTGGGTCTGTGTGTGTGTGTGTTGTGTGTGTGTGTGTGTGTGTGTGTGTGTGTGTGTGTGTGTGTGTGTGAAGAGAAAGAGAGAGAAAATATTTTTGTATGATTGTCACTATTTTTAGTGATATTTGAATTTACTATGTTAATATGTCTTGTTGAACGTAAATTTTATGTTTTATGTTATATAGTGTTAGCAGCGGTATGTTTAAATTTTATGTTGGTGTATCTATTTGTATTTAGTTATA
>CM060311.1:8290446-8300446 GCA_030674185.1 Monoplex corrugatus | reverse complement strand
CACTTATGAAGTGAAGCAGCCAAAGACAAAAACGCCTCCTCAGAAATCCAGAAGACAGCAACAGATGGAGAGCATCCGGAGGGAGAAAAGGAAGCTTAAAAAGCGAATGAAAACTGCCTCAGAATTCGAGAAGCAAGGGCTCCTGGAACTCTGGAAAGATCTGAAGGCCAAACACAATGCTCTCAGCAAAGTGGAATCAGCAAGGCGAAGAAAGAGCAAAAAGAAGAAGACTCAAGATCGTTTCTTCAAAGATCCCTTTGACTTTGCAAGAAAGCTGTTTGAACAACCCAAATCAGGGACTCTCACAGTGGGCAAGGAAACCCTAGAGCAGCATCTCAGGGAAACATATTCCGATTCTCAGCGCGAGGCACCACTTGAAATCCAAAATCTGGTTTGGCCTGCAGCGCCAGAAGGAAAATTCAATAACAAACCACCAACACTGGATGAAGTGAAGAACGTAGTAAAGAAAGCCAGAGCCAAGTCAGCACCTGGACCAAACGGAATACCATACCTGATCTACAAGAAATGCCCAAAAGTGCTCGAGTGGCTCCACAAGATGATTCGATCAGCATGGAGGAACCAGAAGATCAGCGACCAATGGATGAGAGCTGAAGGAGTGTACATTCCGAAGGAGCAGAACTCCAGCAGCATCAATCAGTTCAGGCCAATATCACTTCTGAACGTCGAGGGGAAAATCTTCTTCTCTGTTATGGCAGCAAGATTGACAAAATACCTGACTGAAAACAAGTATCTGGATATGTCAGTCCAAAAGGGAGGCATACCAGGAATGCCTGGATGCTTGGAACATGCCACGTTGATTTGGGATGCCATCCAAAAAGCAAGAACAGAGAAGAGAGACATTGACGTAGTTTGGCTTGATCTGGCGAATGCATATGGATCAGTTCCACACGATATGATCCAGCTGGCTCTTGAAATGTATCACATCCCAGAAAACATCCGAACAATGCTGAGGAAGTATTTCCAAGGGTTCTCAATGCGGTTCTCTACCAAAGAATACACCACGGACTGGATAGACCTAGAGGTGGGCATTGCAATGGGCTGTGCAATCTCTCCCATACTGTTCGTGTTGGCAATGGAAGTCATCTTGAAAGCTGCAATGAAGAGTTCAGGTCCAGTGAATCTGGGAGATGGATACCAGATGCCTCCTCTGAAAGCTTTCATGGATGACACAACAGTCTTGTCCACGGATGAGGAAGAGACACACCAAATCTTAAAGCAGCTGGATGAGCTGGTGGCCTCTTCAAGAATGAGGTTCAAACCTAAGAAATCCCGAAGTCTCTCACTGCGAAAAGGAAAAGTGGCAGATTCAGTCAAATTCATGGTAGCCAACCAAGCCATCCCCACTGTCACAGAAGAGCCAGTAAAAAGTCTCGGAAGATGGTATGATGACTCCCTGAGAGACACACAAAGGGGATGTGAAACCAAGCAAACAGCAGAAGAAGGCCTGAAGAAAATAGATGACTGCGGACTGCCAGGCAAATACAAAGTCTGGTGTCTACAGTTCATGCTGATACCAAAGCTGCTGTGGCCACTGCTAATCTATGACATTTGCACCAGCACAGTCGAAGCAATGGAAGCCAAAATCAACAAATACACAAGAAAATGGCTCGGTGTCCCACCTGGTCTCACTGATGTTGCATTCTACTGTCGTCAAGCAATGCTGAAGCTACCTCTGAAATCCATAGTGGAGGAATACAAAGTTGGAAAAGCAAGACTGTTGAGCATGCTGGAGGAATCGGAGGACAATATCGTGAGAGCAGTTCATCCAAAGCTGAGAACTGGCAGAAAGTGGAAAGTCCAAGAGGCTGTAAACAATGCCAAGAGAAACCTCAGCATCAAAGAAATAATTGGACACACGCAAACCAACAGACAGGGACTGGGAGCAACAAAAATGCAGTGGTGGTCCAAAGCCAAAGGGAAGGAAAAAAGAGACATGATCATACAGGAGTTGAAGGAAGAAGAAGATGTCAAAAGAGTGCAGAAGGCAGTCCAGCAAGGTCAACAGGGGCAATGGACAACATGGGACAGTGCACTTCAAAGAAGTCTCAGCTGGAACGATATGTGGCACATGGCTCCTCTAAGGATAAGCTTCCTCCTCAGATCTGTATATGACCTGCTCCCCTCGAATGCAAACTTAGTGAAATGGGGAAAGCAGACGACCCAGCATGTCCGCTCTGTCAGAAGAAACAAACAGTGGAACATGTCCTAAGCTCTTGCAAAGTAGCGCTAGCCCAAGGAAGGTATACATGGAGGCACAACCAAGTTCTGAAAGTGATCACAGATGTGGTTAGCGAAAAAACCATGACCCCAAACGCACCAATTGCTATGACAACGTTCTACAAAGCAGGAGGGAAACAGGTCTGGCCCGAAAGGGCTATGACAACCAGCACATTGCCAAAGGGTCTTCTGGATGGAGCAGTCGACTGGGAGTGTACAGCAGACCTCCCAGAGTGGAGAAATTACCCAGATGTCATCAGCAAGACAGGCATGAGACCAGACATCGCTCTCCACTCTGACTCCTCGAAACAAGTGATTCTGATAGAACTCACTGTGCCATACGAAAGCAGAATGGAAGAAGCACATATCTACAAGACCGAAAAATACGCCGGTCTTGCCAGCACCCTGAAGAAAGCAGGTCTGCGGGTCAAAATCTTCGCCATAGAGGTCGGGGCAAGAGGGTTTGTGGGCACCTCCGCTTATGATCTCATGAAACAACTCGCCATTTCTGGGAAGAAGAGGACTAGAGCCCTTAAAGCGATGGCAGAGGCAGCAGAAAGGAGCTCAAGCTGGATCTGGGCAAGGAGGAACGAAAAAAGTGAACTTCATAAGGATTAAATTCCCTACAGATGATGTGTGCCCCGTTAGCACATTGGTAAAACCGCGTACCGCAGTTCTGAAGCGCAGAATCGCCCAGGTTCGATCCCCGGCGTGGGAAAAAAAAAAAAAAATAGACAACAGCAGAAGGGCATCCAGGAGTCATGACCTGGATGTGGCCCGGCCCCCCGAGAGTGTAAGGAATTCAGGGCCGTTTTGAAACACTTGTCTAAAGGGGGTTACTTCTCTGAAGACCTTCTGTTGTCTAGCTCTCCCTAGAGTTTCTTTCTACCTAGGTGATCATGAAGTCGTGATGTAGAATATAGGTGATCATGAAGTCGTGATGTAGAATATTGGTGATCATGAAGTCGTGATGTAAAATATTGGTGATCATGAAGTCGTGATGTAGAATATAGGTGATCATGAAGTCGTGATGTAGAATATAGGTGATCATGAAGTCGTGATGTAGAATATAGGTGATCATGAAGTCGTGATGTAGAATATAGGTGATCATGAAGTCGTGATGTAGAATATAGGTGATCATGAAGTCGTGATGTAGAATACAGGTGATCATGAAGTCGTGATGTAGAATATAGGTGATCATGAAGTGGTGATGTAGAATATTGGTGATCATGAAGTCGTGATGTAGAATATAGGTGATCATGAAGTCGTGATGTAGAATATTGGTGATCATGAAGTCGTGATGTAGAATATTGGTGATCATGAAGTCGTGATGTAGAATATAGGTGATCATGAAGTGGTGATGTAGAATATAGGTGATCATGAAGTCGTGATGTAGAATATAGGTGATCATGAAGTCGTGATGTAGAATATAGGTGATCATGAAGTCGTGATGTAGAATATAGGTGATCATGAAGTCGTGATGTAGAATATAGGTGATCATGAAGTCGTGATGTAGAATATTGGTGATCATGAAGTGGTGATGTAGAATATAGGTGATCATGAAGTCGTGATGTAGAATATAGGTGATCATGAAGTCGTGATGTAGAATATTGGTGATCATGAAGTCGTGATGTAGAATATTGGTGATCATGAAGTCGTGATGTAGAATATTGGTGATCATGAAGTCGTGATGTAGAATATTGGTGATCATGAAGTCGTGATGTAGAATATTGGTGATCATGAAGTCGTGATATAGAATATTGGTGATCATGAAGTCGTGATGTAGAATATAGGTGATCATGAAGTCGTGATGTAGAATATTGGTGATCATGAAGTCGTGATGTAGAATATAGGTGATCATGAAGTGGTGATGTAGAATATAGGTAATCATGAAGTGGTGATGTAGAATATTGGTGATCATGAAGTCGTGATGTAGAATATAGGTGATCATGAAGTCGTGATGTAGAATATAGGTGATCATGAAGTCGTGATGTAGAATATAGGTGATCATGAAGTCGTGATGTAGAATATTGGTGATCATGAAGTCGTGATGTAAAATATTGGTGATCATGAAGTCGTGATGTAGAATATAGGTGATCATGAAGTCGTGATGTAGAATATAGGTGATCATGAAGTCGTGATGTAGAATATAGGTGATCATGAAGTCGTGATGTAGAATATAGGTGATCATGAAGTCGTGATGTAGAATATAGGTGATCATGAAGTCGTGATGTAGAATATAGGTGATCATGAAGTCGTGATGTAGAATACAGGTGATCATGAAGTCGTGATGTAGAATATAGGTGATCATGAAGTGGTGATGTAGAATATTGGTGATCATGAAGTCGTGATGTAGAATATAGGTGATCATGAAGTCGTGATGTAGAATATTGGTGATCATGAAGTCGTGATGTAGAATATTGGTGATCATGAAGTCGTGATGTAGAATATAGGTGATCATGAAGTGGTGATGTAGAATATAGGTGATCATGAAGTCGTGATGTAGAATATAGGTGATCATGAAGTCGTGATGTAGAATATAGGTGATCATGAAGTCGTGATGTAGAATATAGGTGATCATGAAGTCGTGATGTAGAATATAGGTGATCATGAAGTCGTGATGTAGAATATTGGTGATCATGAAGTGGTGATGTAGAATATAGGTGATCATGAAGTCGTGATGTAGAATATAGGTGATCATGAAGTCGTGATGTAGAATATTGGTGATCATGAAGTCGTGATGTAGAATATTGGTGATCATGAAGTCGTGATGTAGAATATTGGTGATCATGAAGTCGTGATGTAGAATATTGGTGATCATGAAGTCGTGATGTAGAATATTGGTGATCATGAAGTCGTGATATAGAATATTGGTGATCATGAAGTCGTGATGTAGAATATAGGTGATCATGAAGTCGTGATGTAGAATATTGGTGATCATGAAGTCGTGATGTAGAATATAGGTGATCATGAAGTGGTGATGTAGAATATAGGTAATCATGAAGTGGTGATGTAGAATATTGGTGATCATGAAGTCGTGATGTAGAATATAGGTGATCATGAAGTCGTGATGTAGAATATAGGTGATCATGAAGTGTGATGTAGAATATAGGTGATCATGAAGTCGTGATGTAGAATATGGTGATCATGAGTCGTGATGTAGAAATAAAGGTGATATGAAGTCGTGATGTAGAATAAGGTAACATGAGTCGTATGTTAGAATTGGGACATGATCGGATGTAGAATATAGGGATCATAAGTCTGATGTAGATTAGGTGATATGAAGTGTGTGAATTGGTGATCATGAAGTCGTGATGTAGAATATAGGTGATCATGAAGTCGTGATGTAAATATGTGATCATGAAGTCTGATGTAGAATATTGGTGATCATGAATCTGATGTAGAATATAGGTGATCATGAAGTCGTGATGTAGAATATAGGTGATCATGAAGTGTGATGTGAATAAGTGGTGATCAGAAGTCGGTGATGTAGAATATAGGTGATCATGAAGTCGTGATGTAGAATATAGGTGATCATGAAGTGTGATGTAGAATACAGTGATCATGAAGTCGTGATGTAGAATATAGGTGATCATGAAGTGGTGATGTAGAATATTGGTGATCATGAATCGTGATGTAGAATATAGGTGATCATGAAGTCGTGATGTAGAATATTGGTGATCATGAAGTCGTGATGTAGAATATTGGTGATCATGAAGTGGATGTAGAATATAGGTGATCATGAAGTGGTGATGTAGAATATAGGTGATCATGAAGTCGTGATGTAGAATATAGGTGATCATGAAGTCGTGATGTAGAATATAGGTGATCATGAAGTCGTGATGTAGAATATAGGTGATCATGAAGTCGTGATGTAGAAATAGGTGATCATGAAGTCGTGATGTAGAAATTGGTGATCATGAAGTGTGATGTAGAATATAGGTGATCATGAAGTCGTGATGTAGAATATAGGTGATCATGAAGTGTGATGTAGAATATTGGTGATCATGAAGTCGTGATGTAGAATATGGTGATCATGAAGTCGTGATGTAGAATATTGTGATCATGAAGTCGTGATGTAAATATTGGTGATCATGAAGTCGTGATGTAGAATATGGTGATCATGAAGTCGTGATATAGAATATGGTGATCATGAAGTCGTGATGTAGAATATAGGTGATCATGAAGTCGTGATGTAGAATATTGGTGATCATGAAGTCGTGATGTAGAATATAGGTGATCATGAAGTGGTGATGTAGAAATAAGGTAATCATGAAGTCGTGATGTAGAATATATTGTGATCATGAAGTCGTGATGTAGAATATAGGTGATCATGAAGTCGTGATGTAGAATATAGGTGATCAATGAAGTCAGTGATGTAGAATATAGGTGATCATGAAGTCGTGATGTAGAATATTGGTGATCATGAAGTCGTGATGTAAAATATTGTGATCATGAAGTCGTGATGTAGAATATAGGTGACATGAAGTCGTGATGTAGAATATAGGTGATCATGAAGTCGTGATGTAGAATATAGGTGATCATGAAGTCGTGATGTAGAATATAGGTGATCATGAAGTCGTGATGTAGAATATAGGTGATCATGAAGTCGTGATGTAGAATATAGGTGATCATGAAGTCGTGATGTAGAATACAGGTGATCATGAAGTCGTGATGTAGAATATAGGTGATCATGAAGTCGTGATGTAGAATATAGGTGATCATGAAGTCATGATGTAGAATATAGGTGATCATGAAGTCGTGATGTAGAATATAGGTGATCATGAAGTCGTGATGTAGAATATAGGTGATCATGAAGTCATGATGTAGAATATAGGTGATCATGAAGTCGTGATGTAGAATATAGGTGATCATGAAGTCGTGATGTAGAATATAGGTGATCATGAAGTCGTGATGTAGAATATTGGTGATCATGAAGTCGTGATGTAGAATATAGGTGATCATGAAGTGGTGATGTAGAATATAGGTGATCATGAAGTGGTGATGTAGAATATAGGTGATCATGAAGTCGTGATGTAGAATATAGGTGATCATGAAGTCGTGATGTACATCTCAAGAGGGCAGAGAAAGGGCTTAACCCTTTGACTCCCGTACTCTATCTACCAACTGCAAAAACTTAACCCTTTGATTCCCTCACCCTTTCCAGCAGCTTCCTGCAGGAACCTGCTGGAAAGGGTGAAGGAATCAAAGGATTAAGTTTTTGCTTTGTTAGCATGGTTGGCAATGTGGGATGCTGGTGGACAGGGTGCGGAAGTCAAAGGGTTAAGAGGGAAAAAAAAAAAAGAACAAAAAATCAAATCATATAATTGGAACAGCATCACACACTGGATTGCATGGCGTTGTGGATAAAACCCTTGCTTAGAATGTGAGAAACACAAACTTGATCCCAGCTTGGAAAGAAATCACCCCACCCCTCCCCCACCCCTCCCCCACCCCCACCCCTACCCCCTACTTCCACTAGACTTTGAGTGGTGGTCTGGGTGGTAGTCTTTTGGATATTGGATAAAACGTTAAACTGAGGTTCTGTGTGCAGCATGCATTTTGCACAGATGAAATACCCAAGGGCAACAGCAAGTTGCCCTTGGCAAAATTCTGAGACTGGTCATAGGTAAACTTTAAAAACTGCGAAACTTGAAAAGTTTTTATTACTCAATGATAGTAGCATTAGGTTCCGTTAGGCCTGTCTTACTGCTAGTCCTTGCTACTTTACACATATGATTCTTAACCAATGATAGTAGCATTAGGTCCCATTAGGCCTGTCTTACTGCTAGTCCTTGCTACTTTACACATATGATTCTTAACCAATGATAGTAGCATTAGGTCCCATTAGGCCTGTCTTACTGCTAGTCCTTGCTACTTTACACATATGATTCTTAACCAATGATAGTAGCATTAGGTCCCATTAGGCCTGTCTTACTGCTAGTCCTTGCTACTTTACACATATGATTCTTAACCAATGATAGTAGCATTAGGTCCCATTAGGCCTGTCTTACTGCTAGTCCTTGCTACTTTACACATATGATTATTAACCAATGATAGTAGCATTAGGTCCCATTAGGCCTGTCTTACTGCTAGTCCTTGCTACTTTACACATATGATTATTAACCAATGATAGTAGCATTAGGTCCCATTAGGCCTGTCTTACTGCTAGTCCTTACTACTTTACATATATGATTATTAACCAGTGATAGTAGCATTAGGTCCCATTAGGCCTGTCTTACTGCTAGTCCTTGCTACTTTACACATATGATTATTACTCAATGATAGTAGCATTAGGTCCCATTAGGCCTGTCTTACTGCTAGTCCTTGCTACTTTACACATATGATTATTACTCAATGATAGTAGCATTAGGTCCCATTAGGCCTGTCTTACTGCTAGTCCTTACTACTTTACACATATGATTATTAACCAGTGATAGTAGCATTAGGTCCCATTAGGCCTGTCTTACTGCTAGTCCTTACTACTTTACACATATGATTATTAACCAGTGATCTTAGCATTAGGTCCCATTAGGCCTGTCTTACAGCTAGTCCTTGTCACTTTACACATATGATTATTAACCAATGATAGTAGCATTAGGTCCCATTAGGCCTGTCTTACAGCTAGTCCTTGTCACTTTACACATATGATTATTAACCAGTGATAGTAGCATTAGGTCACATTAGGCCTGTCTTACAGCTAGTCCTTGTCACTTTACACATATGATTATTAACCAATGATAGTAGCATTAGGTCACAATATGATTAGGCCTGTCTTACAGCTAGTCCTTGTCACTTTACACATATGATTATTAACCAGTGATAGTAGCATTAGGTCACATTAGGCCTGTCTTACAGCTAGTCCTTGTCACTTTACACATATGATTATTAACCAGTGATCTTAGCATTAGGTCCCATTAGGCCTGTCTTACAGCTAGTCCTTGTCACTTTACACATATGATTATTAACCAATGATAGTAGCATTAGGTCACATTAGGCCTGTCTTACAGCTAGTCCTTGTCACTTTACACATATGATTATTAACCAGTGATAGTAGCATTAGGTCACATTAGGCCTGTCTTACAGCTAGTCCTTGTCACTTTACACATATGATTATTAACCAGTGATAGTAGCATTAGGTCCCATGGGACCAATTTTACAGCTAGTCCATGCTGTTCCACACATGTAATATAAACATATTGAAAAAATAGATGAACCATCAGAAATACAATGTGAAGGAAGTTCTAAAAGTGAATTGTAATAAAATATTGACTTTAGATATAAACAGCATTCAAGAATATAGAAAGCATTCTTACCAATAAATGCCTATCAATTAACATCAGGAAGAGAGTTCTTGAATGTTATATAGAACCAATAATGTTATACGGTTGTGAGGCATGGGCAGTCAACAAGCAAAGCCAGAACAAGATTGAGGCAGCCGAGATGTGGTTTCTAAGAAGAATGTTGAGAGTTCCATGGACAGCAAAGAAAAATGAGACAGTCTTGATGGAGGCAGACACAAGAAGATCATTGATAAGGAAGATTAGGAAAAGACAGGCAACATTTATAGTCATTTTATGAGGAAAGGGGAATTGGAGCACCTTGTCACAACAGGAAAGCTGGAGGGAAAGAGAGCACCAGGTAGACCCAGGGAAAAAACATTGGACAGACTTGCAGAATGGCTGAAGACATTGAGGGTGGAAAATGTGCTTGCAGTTGCAAGGGATAGATACATATGGAGGGCCATGATCGCCAATGCCGT
>CM060311.1:8257946-8285446 GCA_030674185.1 Monoplex corrugatus | reverse complement strand
ACTGCTCTTTCTGTGTAGATGTACCACAGTCGATCACCACTCGTTCTGTGTAGATGTACCACAGTCGATCACCGCTCTTTCTATGTAGATGTACCACAGTCGATCACCACTCTTTCTGTGTCTGGTCCATGCAACTGGACCAGTCTTCCCCCCATCTATTTGTCAGTCACAAACTCTGTCCTCTTCAAGTTTAATTTGAAGACATAATTGTTTTTTTCTCAGCAGTGATTTCCTCTTGTCCACGCTAACATTTTTTGTGTCACTTCTCTCCTGTCCTCCTCGCTGTCAGTTTATGTGTGCTTTGTGCTCTGGAGATTTGGTCGTTGTTGGTTGATGGCTTTGGTGAACGATGACAGTGTGCGCTTTGGTTTGATTCTTGTATCAAAATTTGCGTCTTTGAAATGTCATTATTATTGTTATTATTATTGTTATTGTTGTTATTGTTATTATTGTTATTGTTATTATTATTGTTGTTATTATCATCATCATCATTATTATGTCATGATGGATTTGTTACAGGTACAAAAAGAATTTGAAAACACTGTATCTCGTTCACCCAACCAACTTTATCAAGGTGCTCTGGAATATATTCCGTCCATTTATTAGGTAAGCCTGCAGTAGATTTGGTATTACTCTTGTCTTTTGCTGTTGACATTTTCATGATATTGCATGATTGCAGTGTTGCATCCAGGTTGGAAGGTTAACAGGAAAAAAAATGTCCACAATTAGGAAAATCAGTCGGACAAGATGGCTAAGACCTTGCTAATGCCTGAGGTTTTGGAGTCTGCGCATGGTTAATGGAACGGTCTGACCCAGCAAAAATAATGGAACACACTTGTACATGATAGATAGAATAACCAATGCTTCAAATGGAATTTAAGTTTAAAAAAACAAAACATCATCAGCCAGAAATTCAAACAGACCATACTTTTGTGTGTGTGTGTGTGTGTGTGTGTGTGTGTGTGTGTGTGTGTGTGTGTGTGTGTGTGTGTGTGTGTGTGTGTGTGTGTGTGTGTGTGTGTGTGTGTGTGTGTCGGAGAGAGAGGGGGAGAGAGAGAGAGAGAGAGAAGGAGGGGATTGAAATATTTGTCCTGGCAGGGGGTATTATAATCAGACATTTGTCCATGGCGGGGGTATTATAACAGACATTTGTTGGCGGGGGTATATAACCAGACATTTGTTCTGGCAGGGGGTAGTATAACCAGACATTTGTCTGGCAGGGGGTAGTATAACAGACATTTGTCCTGGCAGGGGGTAGTTGTCCAGACACATTTGTCCTGGCAGGGGGTATTATAACCAGACATTTGTTCTGGCAGGGGGTAGTATAACCAGACATTTGTCCTGGCAAGGGGTATTATAACCAGACATTTGTTCTGGCAGGGGGTATTATAATCAGACATTTGTCCTGGCAGGAAGGTATTTATAATCAGACATTTGTCCTGGCAGGGGGTAGAAAGAAACTCTAGGGAGAGCTAGACAACAGAAGGTCTTCAGAGAAGTAACCCCCTTTAAACAAGTGTTTCGGCCCTGAATTCCTTACACTCTCGGGGGGCCGGGCCACATCCAGGTCATGACTCCTGGATGCCCTTCTGCTGTTGTCTATTTTTTTTTTTTTTTTTCCCACGCCCGGGAGCGAACCTGGGCGATTCTGCGCTTCAGAACTGCGGTACGCGGTTTTACCAATGTGCTAACGGGGCACACATCATCTGTAGGGAATTTAATCCTTATGAAGTTCACTTTTTTGGTTCCTCCTTGCCCAGATCCAGCTTGAGCTCCTTTCTGCTGCCTCTGCCATCGCTTTAAGGGCTCTAGTCCTCTTCTTCCCAGAAATGGCGAGTTGTTTCATGAGATCATAAGCGGAGGTGCCCACAAACCCTCTTGCCCCGACCTCTATGGCGAAGATTTTGACCCGCAGACCTGCTTTCTTCAGGGTGCTGGCAAGACCGGCGTATTTTTCGGTCTTGTAGATATGTGCTTCTTCCATTCTGCTTTCGTATGGCACAGTGAGTTCTATCAGAATCATTTGTTTCGAGGAGTCAGAGTGGAGAGCGATGTCTGGTCTCATGCCTGTCTTGCTGATGACATCTGGGTAATTTCTCCACTCTGGGAGGTCTGCTGTACACTCCCAGTCGACTGCTCCATCCAGAAGACCCTTTGGCAATGTGCTGGTTGTCATAGCACTTTCGGGCCAGACCTGTTTCCCTCCTGCTTTGTAGAACGTTGTCATAGCAATTGGTGCATTTGGGGTCATGGTTTTTTCGCTAACCACATCTGTGATCACTTTCAGAACTTGGTTGTGCCTCCATGTATACTTTCCTTGGGCTAGCGCTACTTTGCAAGAGCTTAGGACATGTTCCACTGTTTGTTTCTTCTGACAGAGCGGACATGCTGGGTCGTCTGATTTCCCCCATTTCACTAAGTTTGCATTCGAGGGGAGCAGGTCATATACAGATCTGAGGAGGAAGCTTATCCTTAGAGGAGCCATGTGCCACATATCGTTCCAGCTGAGACTTCTTTGGAGTGCACTGTCCCATGTTGTCCATTGCCCCTGTTGACCTTGCTGGACTGCCTTCTGCACTCTTTTGACATCTTCTTCTTCCTTCAACTCCTGTATGATCATGTCTCTTTTTTCCTTCCCTTTGGCTTTGGACCACCACTGCATTTTTGTTGCTCCCAGTCCCTGTCTGTTGGTTTGCGTGTGTCCAATTATTTCTTTGATGCTGAGGTTTCTCTTGGCATTGTTTACAGCCTCTTGGACTTTCCACTTTCTGCCAGTTCTCAGCTTTGGATGAACTGATCTCACGATATTGTCTTCCGATTCCTCCAGCATGCTCAACAGTCTTGCTTTTCCAACTTTGTATTCCTCCACTATGGATTTGAGAGGTAGCTTCAGCATTGCTTGACGACAGTAGAATGCAACATCAGTGAGACCAGGTGGGACACCGAGCCATTTTCTTGTGTATTTGTTGATTTTGGCAGGAGGTATTATAATCAGACATTTGTCCTGGCAGGGGGTATTATAATAATGCGACATTTGTCCTGGCATGGGGTATTATAATGAGACATTTGTCCTGGCAGGGGGTATTATGATGAGACATTTGTCCTGGCAGGGGGTATATGATGAGACATTTGTCCTGGCAGGGGGTATTATAATCAGACATTTGTCCTGGCAGCGGGTATTATAATAAGACATTTGTCCTGGCAGGGGGTATTATGATGAGACATTTGTCCTGGCAGGGGGTATTATAATCAGACATTTGTCCTGGCAGGGAGTATTATAATCAGACATTTGTCCTGGCAGGGGGTAGTATAATCAGACATTTGTCCTGGCAGGGGGTATTATAATCAGACATTTGTTCTGGCAGGGGGTATTATAATCAGACATTTGTCCTGGCAGGGGGTATTATAATAATGAGACATTTGTCCTGGCAGCGGGTATTATGATGAGACATTTGTCCTGGCAGGGGGTATTATGATGAGACATTTGTCCTGGCAGGGGGTATTATGATGAGACATTTGTCCTGGCAGGGGGTATTATTATCAGACATTTGTCCTGGCAGGGGGTATTATGATGAGACATTTGTCCTGGCAGGGGGTATTATAATCAGACATTTGTCCTGGCAGGGGGTAGTATAATCAGACATTTGTCCTGGCAGGGGGTAATATAATGAGACATTTGTCCTGGCAGGGGGTATTACAATCAGACATTTGTCCTGATGGGGGGTATTATAATCAGACATTTGTCCTGGCAGGGGGTATTATAATCAGACATTTGTCCTGATGGGGGGTATTATAATCAGACATTTGTTCTGGCAGGGGGTATTATAATCAGACATTTGTTCTGGCAGGGGGTATTATAATCAGACATTTGTTCTGGCAGGGGGTATTATAATCAGACATTTGTCCTGGCAGGGGGTATTATAATCAGACATTTGTCCTGATGGGGGGTATTATAATCAGACATTTGTTCTGGCAGGGGGTATTATAATCAGACATTTGTTCTGGCAGGGGGTATTATTATCAGACATTTGTCCTGGCAGGGGGTATTATAATCAGACATTTGTCCTGGCAGGGGGTAGTATAATCAAACATTTGTCCTGGCAGGGGGTAGTATAACCAGACATTTGTCCTGGCAGGGGGTATTATAACCAGACATTTGTCCTGGCAGGGGGTATTATAATCGGACATTTGTCCTGGCAGGGGGTATTATAACCAGACATTTGTCCTGGCAGGGGGTAGTTTAACCAGACATTTGTTCTGGCAGGGGGTATTATAACCAGACATTTGTTCTTGCAGGGGGTAGTATAACCAGACATTTGTCCTGGCAGGGGGTATTATAATCAGACATTTGTCATATCAGGGGATAATATAGCCAGACATTTGTCCTGGCAGGGGTACTATAAACAGACATTTGTCCTGGCAGGGGGTAGTATAACCAGACATTTGTCCTGGCAGGGGGTAGTATAACCAGACATTTGTCCTGGCAGGGGGTAGTATAATCAGACATTTGTCCTGGCAGGGGTATTATAATCAGACATTTGTCCTGGCAGGGGGTATTATAATCAGACATTTGTCCTGGCAGGGGGTAGTATAATCAGACATTTGTCCTGGCAGGGGGTAGTATAATCAGACATTTGTCCTGGCAGGGGGTAGTATAATCAGACATTTGTCCTGGCAGGGGGTAGTATAACCAGACATTTGTCCTGGCAGAGGGTAGTATAATCAGACATTTGTCCTGGCAGGGGGTATTATAATCAGACATTTGTTCTGGCAGGGGGTATTATAATCAGACATTTGTCCTGGCAGCGGGTATTATAACCAGACATTTGTCCCGGCAGGGGGTAGTATAACCAGACATTTGTCCTGGCAGGGGGTAATATAATGAGACATTTGTCCCGGCAGGGGGTAGTATAACCAGACATTTGTCCTGGCAGGGGGTATTATAATCAGACATTTGTCCTGGCAGGGGGTATTTTAATTAGATATTTGTCCTGATGGGGGGTATTATAATCAGACATTTGTCCTGGCAGCGGGTATTATAATCAGACATTTGTCCTGTCAGGGGGTATTATAATCAGACATTTGTCCTGACGGGGGGTATTATAATCAGACATTTGTCCTGGCAGGCAGAGGATAGTATAATCAGACATTTGTTGTGGCAGAGGGGGTAGATGGGGGTTAGGACATTTTCAGTTTTGATAGGCCGATGTCCCAAAATCAGACACCTGGATGCTTCACTTGTCATTGGTTTGTTGGTTGTTTTGATTTTGTGTAGAATTTGAGCCTCGCTGAGAATGATGAGATTATATGATTATGTTTGTAATTATGATTTTGATTGTGATTGTTCGTTTGTGTATTTTAGATCATCGTTTATAATTCTGCTTGCGGGATAGATTAATAACAGAAAAAAAAGTGCTTTGCAATTAGTGTGATGTATGATACTTTGAAATATATGCATGTTTTTTTCACCCATCTGTGATGATGATAATGGTAGTGGTAGTGAATTTATATTTGCGAGCGATTGAAGTATTGCTTATAGTTTCACTGACATGTGGAACATGGAATATGAAAAATGCTTTGCATAGCTTTATGATTCCCTGGGAAAATGCTCAGAGTATTACATTTTATTCTGCTTATACAGAGTATTACATTTTATTGTGCTTATACAGAGTATTACATTTTATTGTGCTTATACAGAATATTACATTTTATTCTGCTTATACAGAGTATTACATTTTATTGTGCTTATACAGAGTAATACATTTTATTCTGCTTATACAGAGTAATACATTTTATTGTGCTTATACAGAGTAATACATTTTATTGTGCTTATACAGAATATTACATTTTATTCTGCTTATACAGAGTAATACATTTTATTCTGCTTATACAGAGTAATACATTTTATTGTGCTTATACAGAATATTACATTTTATTCTGCTTATACAGAGTAATACATTTTATTCTGCTTATACAGAGTAATACATTTTATTGTGCTTATATAGAGTAATACATTTTATTGTGCTTATACAGAGTAATACATTTTATTGTGCTTATACAGAGTAATACATTTTATTGTGCTTATACAGAGTAATACATTTTATTGTGCTTATACAGAGTAATACATTTTATTGTGCTTATACAGAGTAATACATTTTATTCTGCTTATACAGAGTAATACATTTTATTATCCTTATACAGAGTAATACACTTTATTCTGTTTATACATAGTATTACGTTTTATTCTTATACAGAGTAATACATTTTATTCTCCTTGTACAGAGTATTCATTATTCATCAGATTATTAATTTGATCTTATTGTTTGCAAAATAATACATTTTATATCTGTCGTATACAGAGTAATCAATTTATTTTCTAACTTTCCTGTATGCAAAGTAATCAGTTTTATCTGTATTATTTGTTATTCTTTGTGATTATTATACCTTTCGTATTATTGTGTGCACATCAGTTCATCTTACTGTGTGTAAAGTTTATAGGGTAAATAGTTTTTATATGACTTATGTCTCACCAGGCTGTGTTTGCGTGTTGTTTTTTCCTGTTTCTTTGGCTTTGTTTGTTCATCTGTCTGTCTGTCTTCTCCATTCTGTCTGTCCTTTGTTTTCCTTTAAAAAATCAATTATGTCTAGTTTTAATACAGTATGTTGTTAGTTGAATAATTGTCTGCGACATCTTTGTTTTTCCGGATAGAGATGAACAAAAGAACAGGTCAGAAAATCTTTAGTATCTTCACTGCACTGCGAACGGTGGAAGCATGGAGTGATCTAAATAAGTTTTGGTTCTTATGTACATTATTATTATTGTTGTTGGTATTATTATTATTAATATTATTATTATTATGAACATTGATATCAGAATATCCCAGGCATGTAAAGAATTGGTTCAAGTGGTACAAAAAATATACAAGTCACAGCACAAAATTAAACAAAATCAAACAATAGACCATGCAATTAGTCATGTAACATTCACCTTCATCACAGATAGTGCTGTTTCCTTCTTTGTGTGTGTGTTTTAAAGTGTTGGGCTGTCTTCAGTAATTAAATATGTAGGGTTGCTTCCTGCTGCAGTGTAGAAGTAATTAATATATCTTTTATAATTAGATAAAGATTTTGATGTCTGAGGATCATCGCAAAGATTAAACTAGATGAAGAGATTGTGCCCTCTTCTTAAAACTTGTAATGTTTCAACATTGTCATATTAATTTTGTTGTTTAAAGTTTACATTTTTAGCAGTAGGTGTGCCCTCTTCTTAAAACTTGTGGTATTTCAGCATTGTCTAATGTTAATTTTGTTGTTTAAACTTTACATTTCTTGCAGTAGGTATGTTAAAACTTGGATTTCATCAATGTCTAATGTCAATTTTGTTGTTTAAACTTTACATTTCTAGCAATAGGTATGTATCCAGTCTGCTGTCATTACTGTTCGATTTCCTTTTGTTTAAAACATTTTTGCGCTGATTTTTTTTTCTGCAGTATGTATATTTTTTTTCATTTTGCATTTGTTTTAAAGTTATTTTTGTCTGAAGGACTCACGGTTTATGATGCATTGGCAGAGTTTATGTTGAAGGGAAGCTGTGCGGCTTGGTTCACTTTCTGTCCCGTTTATGTCTGTGTTTGTGTTTCTTTATGGGTCCAGTGGTGTTAGGTAAGCCTTTCTTTCATCCTTTATGCTTGGGAGCGATGTATCATCGTCTGTATGTATGTGCTTCCCCTTCTTCCATTGTAGTCCCCACCTGTACATAACCTTTCAGAGGGTTGTCGATGTACAGAGACACTGTGGGTGCTGGAGGGGGTATTGTCCGTCTGTCTGTGAACAAGCTGTAATATATTATCTGAGGCCAGTGTGACCGTGTTATGTTTTTAAGTTGGTCGCTTCATGGTGAGCTTAAAACACAATTCTGTGATAGTTTGTGAAGATCGTTTGTATTGTATTGTGTTGTATGACATTATGTTGTACTGTATTGTATTGTGTTATGGTCATTTTGTATTGTATTGTGTTGTCTTCAGTTGTAATTTGTATTATCAGAGATCTTGGGTTTCTTCTGCAGCTTGTCTTTTTGGCTTTCCTCTGCCTGAGCAAATTTAAATGTGCTGCTTTGCTTGCTCAGAATCAAACAGTTCTTTTGACACTTTGTACATACATCAGCTAATTTAACATACACAGTAAACAGTTCTTTTGATACTGTTATACATAGACAGTTCTTTTGATACTGTTATACATAGTTCTTTTGATACTGTTATACATAGTTCTTTTGATACTGTTATATATAGTTCTTTTGATACTGTTATACATACAGTTCTTTTGATACTGTTATACATAGTTCTTTTGATACTGTTATACATACAGTTCTTTTGATACTGTTATACATAGTTCTTTTGATACTGTTATACATAGTTCTTTTGATACTGTTATACATACAGTTCTTTTGATACTGTTATACATATAGTTCTTTTGATACTGTTATACATAGTTCTTTTGATACTGTTATACATAGTTCTTTTGATACTGTTATACATAGACAGTTCTTTTGATACTGTTATACATAGACAGTTCTTTTGATACTGTTATACATAGTTCTTTTGATACTGTTATACATAGTTCTTTTGATACTGTTATACATAGACAGTTCTTTTGATACTGTTATACATAGACAGTTCTTTTGATACTGTTATACATATAGACAGTTCTTTTGATACTGTTATACATAGTTCTTTTGATACTGTTATACATAGACAGTTCTTTTGATACTGTTATACATAGATAGTTCTTTTGATACTGTTATATATAGACAGTTCTTTTGATACTGTTATACATAGATAGTTCTTTTGATACTGTTATACATAGACAGTTCTTTTGATACTGTTATACATAGATAGTTCTTTTGATACTGTTATATATAGACAGTTATTTTGATACTGTTATACATAGATAGTTCTTTTGATACTGTTATACATAGACAGTTCTTTTGATACTGTTATATATAGACAGTTCTTTTGATACTGTTATACATAGACAGTTCTTTTGGTACTGTTGTACATAGACAGTTCTTTTGATACTGTTATACATAGTTCTTTTGATACTGTTATATATAGACAGTCTTTCGTTTTGGTACTGTTGTACATACAGTTCTTTTGATACTGTTATATATAGACAGTTCTTTTGATACTGTTATACATACAGTTCTTTTGATACTGTTATATATAGACAGTTCTTTTGATACTGTTATACTACAGTTCTTTTGATACTGTTATACATACAGTTCTTTTGATACTGTTGTACATACAGTTCTTTTGATACTGTTATACATATTCTTTTGATACTGTTTATACATAAGATAGTTTCTTTTGATACTGTTATACATAGAGTTCTTTTGATACTGCTATACATAGTTCTTTTGATACTGTTATACATACAGTTCTTTTGATACTGTTATATATAGTTCTTTTGATACTGTTATACAGTTCTTTTGATACTGTTTATATATATCTTTTGATACTGTTATAATATAGTTCTTTTGATACTGTTATACAGTTCTTTTGATACTGTTATAGTTCTTTTGATACTGTTATATACATAGTTCTTTTGATACTGTTATACATAGTTCTTTTGATACTGTTATACATAGTTCTTTTGATACTGTTATATATAGTTCTTTTGATACTGTTATATGAAGTTCTTTTGATACTGTTTATAGACATAGTTCTTTTGATACTGTTATACATAGAAGTTCTTTTGATACTGTTATACATAGTTCTTTGATACTGTTATATATAGACAGTTCTTTTGATACTGTTATACATAGACAGTTCTTTTGATACTGTTGTACATAGACAGTTCTTTTGGTACTGTTGTACATAGACAGTTCTTTTGATACTGTTGTACATAGACAGTTCTTTTGATACTGTTTACATAGACAGTTCTTTTGATACTGTTGTACATAGACAGTTCTTTTGATACTGTTGTACATAGACAGTTCTTTTGATACTGTTATACATAGACAGTTCTTTTGGTACTGTTGTACATAGACAGTTCTTTTGATACTGTTATATATAAGTTCTTTTGATACTGTTATACATAGATAGTTCTTTTGATACTGTTATACATAGACAGTTCTTTTGATACTGTTATATATAGACAGTTCTTTTGGTACTGTTTGTACATAGTTCTTTTGATACTGTTATACATAGTTCTTTTGATACTGTTATACATAGTTCTTTTGATACTGTTATACATAGACAGTTCTTTTGGTACTGTTTACATAGTTCTTTTGATACTGTTATATATAGACAGTTCTTTTGATACTGTTATATATAGATAGTTCTTTTGATACTGTTATATATAGACAGTTCTTTTGATACTGTTATATATAGACAGTTCTTTTGATACTGTTATATATAGACAGTTCTTTTGATACTGTTTACATAGACAGTTCTTTTAGATACTGTTAACATATGACATTCTTTTGATACTGTTATACATAGACAGTTCTTTTGATACTGTTATACATAGACAGTTCTTTTGATACTGTTATACATAGACAGTTCTTTTGATACTGTTTACATATAGTTCTTTTGATACTGTTATACATAGGTTCTTTTGATACTGTTATACATAGACAGTTCTTTTGATACTGTTATACATAATTCTTTTGATACTGTTATATAACAAGTTCTTTTGATACTGTTATACATAGACAGTTCTTTTGATACTGTTATACATAGACAGTTCTTTTGATACTGTTATACATAGACAGTTCTTTTGATACTGTTATACATAGTTCTTTTGATACTGTTTAATAGTTCTTTTGATACTGTTATACATAGTTCTTTTGATACTGTTATATATAGACAGTTCTTTTGATACTGTTATATATAGACAGTTCTTTTGATACTGTTATACATAGACAGTTCTTTTGATACTGTTATATTATAGTTCTTTTGATACTGTTATAATAGACAGTTCTTTTGATACTGTTATACATAGTTCTTTTGATACTGTATATAATAGTTCTTTTGATACTGTTATATATAGACAGTTCTTTTGATACTGTTATATATAGACGTTCTTTTGATACTGTTATAATAGACAGTTCTTTTGATACTGTTATAATAGACAGTTCTTTTGATACTGTTTATATATAGACATAGTTCTTTTGATACTGTTATAATAGACAGTTCTTTTGATACTGTTATAATAGACAGTTCTTTTGATACGTTATAATAGAAGTTCTTTTGATATTTATATAGACAGTTCTTTTGATACTGTTATACATAGTTCTTTTGATACTGTTATACATAGAAGTTCTTTTGATACTGTTATACATAGATAGTTCTTTTGATACTGTTATATACAGTTCTTTTGATACGTTATAATAGACAGTTCTTTTGATACTGTTATCATAGTTCTTTTGATACTGTTATATATAGACAGTTCTTTTGATGCTGTTATACATAGACAGTTCTTTTGATACTGTTATACATAGTTCTTTTGATACTGTTATAATAGTTTTTTGATACTGTTATATATAGACAGTTCTTTTGATACTGTTATAATGATAGTTCTTTTGATACTGTTATACATAGAGATTCTATGATACGTAAAAATGATAATTCTTGAACTGTTGATAAAGACAGTCATTTTGATACATGTTTAATATCGTTCGTTTGAATGTTATACATAACAGTCTTTGATACGTACATATAATGCTGTTTGATAAAACATACAACACAGTCTATGGACTGTTAGCATAGGTCTTGAACGTTATACAAGGCAGGATTTGAACTGTTAAGACATAGTACGTTCTGTTTGATACTGTTTAACCATAGAATTCTTTTGGCTCGTAAGAACATAGAAGTTTGATGAAACTGTTAATACCATATAGGCATCTTGAACACAACTGACACTTAGATGACTCATATATTATCTGAGACAGCTTATGGATAACAGCAAATACAAAACGCCTCTTTCAGAAACCAGAAGACAGCATACATTAGAATCCATGTTAAAAGAAGCTTAAAAACGAATAACATAACTGTCATTTGGGTACAGTTCCAATCTTGGAAGATTAACATAAACAAGCTTCAGAAAGTGTAATCACAACTGAGAATAGCAAATACATAGAAGATTCAAGATCTGTTTACTTAAGTATCCTTTTGAACTGTTTAATAACCATAGACAGTTCTTTTGATACTTTATACATAGTTCTTTTGATACTGTTATACATAGACAGTTCTTTTGATACTTTATACATAGTTCTTTTGATACGTTATACATAGACAGTTCTTTTGTACTTGTTATACATAGTTTCTTTTGATACTGTTATACATAGAGTTCTTTTGATACTGTTATACATAGATTCTTTTGATACTGTTATACATAGACAGTTCTTTTGATATCTTATACATAGTTCTTTTGATACTGTTATACATAGACAGTTCTTTTAATACTGTTATACATAGTTCTTTTGATACTGTTATATATAGACAGTTCTTTTGATACTCTTATACATAGTTCTTTTGATACTGTTATACATAGACAGTTCTTTTAATACTCTTATACATAGTTCTTTTGATACTGTTATATACATAGACATTCTTTGATACTTTATACATAGTTCTTTTGATACTGTATATACATAGACAGTTCTTTTATACTGTTATACATAAGTTCTTTTGATACTGTTATACATAGACAGTTCTTTTGATACTTTATACATAAATTCTTTTGATACTGTTATACATAGACAGTTCTTTTGATACTGTTATATATAGACAGTTCTTTTGATACTGTTATACATAGAAGTTCTTTTGATACTGTTATACATAGATAGTTCTTTTGATACTGTTATACATAGAAGTTCTTTTGATACTGTTATATAATTTTTTTGATACTGTTATATATAGACAGTTCTTTTGATACTGTTATACATAGACAGTTCTTTTGATACTGTTATACATAGACAGTTCTTTTGATACTGTTATACATAGACAGTTCTTTTGATACTGTTATACATAGTTCTTTTGATACTGTTATACATAGACAGTTCTTTTGATACGTTTTATACACAGTTCTTTTGATACTGTTATATACATAGACAGTTCTTTTGATACAGTTATACTAGACAGTTCTTTTGATACTGTTATACATAGACAGTTCTTTTGAAGTTATACATAGAAATTCTTTTGATACTGTTATATATAGACAGTTCTTTTGATACTGTTATATATAAGTTCTTTTGATACTGTATATATAGACTTCTTTTGATACTGTTATAATATATTCTTTTGATACTGTTTATACATAGACTGTTCTTTTGATACTGTTATATATATAGATGTTCTTTTGATACTGTTATTATAGACAGTTCTTTTGATACTGTTATATATAGACAGTTCTTTTGATACTGTTATATATAGACAGTTTTTTGATTTCTGTTATACATAAGTTCTTTTGATACTGTTATATATATGAAGATTCTTTTGATACAGTTATACTATAGACAGTTCTTTTGATAGTATATAATAGACAGTCTTTTGATACAGTTATATATAGACAGTTTTTTGATACTGTTATACATAGTTTCTTTTGATACTGTTATACATAGATAGTTCTTTTGATACTCTTATACATAGAAGTTCTTTTGATACTGTTATATATAGACAGTTTCTTTTGATACAGTTATATATAGACAGTTCTTTTGATACTGTTATACATAGTTCTTTTGATACTGTTATATATATAGACAGTTCTTTTGATGCTGTTATATATAGACAGTTCTTTTGATACTGTTATACATAGTTCTTTTGATACTGTTATATATAGACAGTTGTTTTGATACTGTTATATATAGACAGTTCTTTTGATACTGTTATATATAGATAGTTCTTTTGATACTGTTATACATAGAGATGCTCCCAGGATTCACCGAAAGGGGGAGAGAATGATGAATCCATCGGCACTGACTCCATCACGACTGGAAACGCACAACGGACCATGATTGATGACCAGTTGGAATTTCCGTGTGCGTGTGGAAGGAGATTCACCACCAAACGCGGCATGAAGATCCACAGGACAAAAATGGGCTGTTTGAAGACACATACGAACCAGCAGCAGCGCACTGCGATAGCAGGTGAGACGTTGGATGACCAAGGCCAGGAATTAAACCATAGTGCCAAGGACATCCACGCTGACGGTTCTGATGCGGATTTTGCACAAGCTCTTAACGCCAAACGTGGAAAACTCAATTTGCCGCCTGCCGGTGCAAAAGAACAATGGGAGAAATTAGATGAGGAACTTGTCCTTAAGCTGAATGCGCTAATAGGGAACAGTACGCTGGAACACAAACTTGACACATACGGAGACATCATATACTCTATCTGCAGGGACACTTATGGAGTGAAGCAGCCAAAGACAAAAACGCCTCCCCAGAAATCCAGAAGACAGCAACAGATGGAGAGCATCCGGAGGGAGAAAAGGAAGCTTAAAAAGCGAATGAAAACTGCCTCAGAATTCGAGAAGCAAGGGCTCCTGGAACTCTGGAAAGATCTGAAGGCCAAACACAATGCTCTCAGCAAAGTGGAATCAGCAAGGCGAAGAAAGAGCAAAAAGAAGAAGACTCAAGATCGTTTCTTCAAAGATCCCTTTGACTTTGCAAGAAAGCTGTTTGAACAACCCAAATCAGGGACTCTCACAGTGGGCAAGGAAACCCTAGAGCAGCATCTCAGGGAAACATATTCCGATTCTCAGCGCGAGGCACCACTTGAAATCCAAAATCTGGTTTGGCCTGCAGCGCCAGAAGGAAAATTCAATAACAAACCACCAACACTGGATGAAGTGAAGAACGTAGTAAAGAAAGCCAGAGCCAAGTCAGCACCTGGACCAAACGGAATACCATACCTGCTCTACAAGAAATGCCCAAAAGTGCTCGAGTGGCTCCACAAGATGATTCGATCAGCATGGAGGAACCAGAAGATCAGCGACCAATGGATGAGAGCTGAAGGAGTGTACATTCCGAAGGAGCAGAACTCCAGCAGCATCAATCAGTTCAGGCCAATATCACTTCTGAACGTCGAGGGGAAAATCTTCTTCTCTGTTATGGCAGCAAGATTGACAAAATACCTGACTGAAAACAAGTATCTGGATATGTCAGTCCAAAAGGGAGGCATACCAGGAATGCCTGGATGCTTGGAACATGCCACGTTGATTTGGGATGCCATCCAAAAAGCAAGAACAGAGAAGAGAGACATTGACGTAGTTTGGCTTGATCTGGCGAATGCATATGGATCAGTTCCACACGATATGATCCAGCTGGCTCTTGAAATGTATCACATCCCAGAAAACATCCGAACAATGCTGAGGAAGTATTTCCAAGGGTTCTCAATGCGGTTCTCTACCAAAGAATACACCACGGACTGGATAGACCTAGAGGTGGGCATTGCAATGGGCTGTGCAATCTCTCCCATACTGTTCGTGTTGGCAATGGAAGTCATCTTGAAAGCTGCAATGAAGAGTTCAGGTCCAGTGAATCTGGGAGATGGATACCAGATGCCTCCTCTGAAAGCTTTCATGGATGACACAACAGTCTTGTCCACGGATGAGGAAGAGACACACCAAATCTTAAAGCAGCTGGATGAGCTGGTGGCCTCTTCAAGAATGAGGTTCAAACCTAAGAAATCCCGAAGTCTCTCACTGCGAAAAGGAAAAGTGGCAGATTCAGTCAAATTCATGGTAGCCAACCAAGCCATCCCCACTGTCACAGAAGAGCCAGTAAAAAGTCTCGGAAGATGGTATGATGACTCCCTGAAAGACACACAAAGGGGATGTGAAACCAAGCAAACAGCAGAGGAAGGCCTGAAGAAAATAGATAACTGCGGACTGCCAGGCAAATACAAAGTCTGGTGTCTACAGTTCATGCTGATACCAAAGCTGCTGTGGCCACTGCTAATCTATGACATTTGCACCAGCACAGTCGAAGCAATGGAAGCCAAAATCAACAAATACACAAGAAAATGGCTCGGTGTCCCACCTGGTCTCACTGATGTTGCATTCTACTGTCGTCAAGCAATGCTGAAGCTACCTCTGAAATCCATAGTGGAGGAATACAAAGTTGGAAAAGCAAGACTGTTGAGCATGCTGGAGGAATCGGAGGACAATATCGTGAGAGCAGTTCATCCAAAGCTGAGAACTGGCAGAAAGTGGAAAGTCCAAGAGGCTGTAAACAATGCCAAGAGAAACCTCAGCATCAAAGAAATAATTGGACACACGCAAACCAACAGACAGGGACTGGGAGCAACAAAAATGCAGTGGTGGTCCAAAGCCAAAGGGAAGGAAAAAAGAGACATGATCATACAGGAGTTGAAGGAAGAAGAAGATGTCAAAAGAGTGCAGAAGGCAGTCCAGCAAGGTCAACAGGGGCAATGGACAACATGGGACAGTGCACTCCAAAGAAGTCTCAGCTGGAACGATATGTGGCACATGGCTCCTCTAAGGATAAGCTTCCTCCTCAGATCTGTATATGACCTGCTCCCCTCGAATGCAAACTTAGTGAAATGGGGGAAAGCAGACGACCCAGCATGTCCGCTCTGTCAGAAGAAACAAACAGTGGAACATGTCCTAAGCTCTTGCAAAGTAGCGCTAGCCCAAGGAAGGTATACATGGAGGCACAACCAAGTTCTGAAAGTGATCACAGATGTGGTTAGCGAAAAAACCATGACCCCAAACGCACCAATTGCTATGACAACGTTCTACAAAGCAGGAGGGAAACAGGTCTGGCCCGAAAGGGCTATGACAACCAGCACATTGCCAAAGGGTCTTCTGGATGGAGCAGTCGACTGGGAGTGTACAGCAGACCTCCCAGAGTGGAGAAATTACCCAGATGTCATCAGCAAGACAGGCATGAGACCAGACATCGCTCTCCACTCTGACTCCTCGAAACAAGTGATTCTGATAGAACTCACTGTGCCATACGAAAGCAGAATGGAAGAAGCACATATCTACAAGACCGAAAAATACGCCGGTCTTGCCAGCACCCTGAAGAAAGCAGGTCTGCGGGTCAAAATCTTCGCCATAGAGGTCGGGGCAAGAGGGTTTGTGGGCACCTCCGCTTATGATCTCATGAAACAACTCGCCATTTCTGGGAAGAAGAGGACTAGAGCCCTTAAAGCGATGGCAGAGGCAGCAGAAAGGAGCTCAAGCTGGATCTGGGCAAGGAGGAACGAAAAAAGTGAACTTCATAAGGATTAAATTCCCTACAGATGATGTGTGCCCCGTTAGCACATTGGTAAAACCGCGTACCGCAGTTCTGAAGCGCAGAATCGCCCAGGTTCGATCCCCGGCGTGGGAAAAAAAAAAAAAAAAAAAAAATTGAACAACAGCAGAAGGGCATCCAGGAGTCATGACCTGGATGTGGCCCGGCCCCCCGAGAGTGTAAGGAATTCAGGGCCGAAACACTTGTCTAAAGGGGGTTACTTCTCTGAAGACCTTCTGTTGTCTAGCTCTCCCTAGAGTTTCTTTCTACCATAGATAGTTCTTTTGATACTGTTGTACATAGACAGTTCTTTTGATACTGTTATATATAGACAGTTCTTTTGATACTGTTATACATAGTTCTTTTGATACTGTTATATATAGACAGTTGTTTTGATACTGTTATACATAGTTCTTTTGATACTGTTATATATAGACAGTTGTTTTGATACTGTTATACATAGATAGTTCTTTTGATACTCTTATACATAGATAGTTCTTTTGATACTGTTATATATAGACAGTTCTTTTGATACTGTTATACATAGACAGTTCTTTAGATACTGTTATATATAGACAATTCTTTTGATACTGTTATACATAGACAGTTCTTTTGATACTGTTATACGTAGTCTATGTCAGGTCGGATAGATGTATCCGCTACTGGTAACCTGGAACCCAGTACTACCTGTCGCAGGGTTGAATTGCTGGCGACTAAACCAGCAACCCCACCAGTCCTTTCAGGAGGATGGTGAGGAGGGTGGCTAGAAACCCTGGTGGAAATAAATTAGATCCATCAAAGGGCGCCAGCTCTGGAGAGCTACCCGCGGCCATCTAGCTAAGGGAGTAAACCCTGACAGTAAATCCGGTGTGGGGCCCCTAAGGCGGTTGGATGGCAAACTTTGTCACTTTCTGGCAGCTCCTGCGGCCGCGTTGGCACCAAAACGTAACAGCTCCGCTGTTCCTTTGGATCTGTCAGCGAGGTGGAGAGGGGGGACAAGTTGCATGGGCAACAGCCTGTCTTCCATATTACACTGCCCAGGCTTACATCCGTTCATTCATCCACAAACACTCTGCACCTACGACCTGGAGAGGACACTCCAGCCTCGCTACTAACACTAGTGTCGGCACAACACGGGAAGCAACAGATACCGGTGATAAGTCATTGCTCAACTGGCGTAGAGCTGACGCCAGGGGTTGCTTTTGACGGTGGGAGAGACCTTCGTGTCTTACTGGACAGCTACCGCCCACCTAATCTGGGCAGCCCCCAGCCAGTTAGGTGCTGTCCCGCCACGACCTGCCTTCTTCATTGGGTGCATGAAGATTAGGAGAAAATCTGACAAGCAGGTCGTTAATTACCGCACCAAACAAAAAGAAAAATTCAAATTCAAGAAACGGATCAGGAAAAGGATCAGCAATGAAACTGGGCTGTTGGAATGTCCGAACAATGATGCCTGGGCTCTCCCAAGATCTGCAAGACATCAGCGACGCCAGAAAAACCGCCGTCATAAACAGCGAACTAAAGAGGCTCAATGTGGACATTGCCACTCTGCAGGAAACACGGCTGGCTGACTCAGGAACACTAAAGGAAAGGGACTACACCTTCTTCTGGCAAGGAAAGAGTTCTGATGCCCCAAGAGAGCACGGAGTAGGCTTTGCAGTAAGGAACAGCCTGCTGAACATGATTGAACCAGGCAGCGGCGGTTCAGAACGACTCTTGACTCTCCGCCTCAACACCACCGAAGGCTATGTCACTCTCATCAGCGTTTATGCCCCAACTCTGTCCGCCTCTCCAGACACCAAGGATGAGTTCTACGAAAATCTTGCATCAACCATAAGGAACATCCCCAGGACAGAACAACTTGTTCTCCTGGGCGACTTCAACGCCAGAGTGGGTGCAGACAATGACTCATGGCCCTTCTGCCTCGGTTCCTTTGGAGTGGGGAAAATGAATGAGAATGGACAGCGACTGCTTGAGTTTTGCGCCTGCCATGAACTGTGCATCGCGAACTCCTTCTTCAAGACGAAGCCTCAGCACAAAGTCTCCTGGAGGCATCCCCGCTCAAAACATTGGCACCAACTGGATTTGATCCTAGTAAGATGTGCCGCTATCAAAAACGTTCTCCACACTCGCTCTTATCACAGCGCAGACTGCGACACAGACCACTCTCTGGTATGTTGCAAGATCAGGCTACAACCAAAGAAGTTCCACTGCTCAAAGAAACAAGGGAACCCTCGCATTGACGTCAGCAAGATGTCTCAGCCAGATCTTGTAGAACAGTTCGCAGAGGCCTTTCAGAGAGAATACGATGCTTTGCAGCCCAGAGATTCTGCCACTGAGAGATGGGAAACGCTACGAGACACCATGCACCGCATTGCTATGGCCACCTTTGGGAAGAAAACTGTGAAGTCCCATGACTGGTTTGAGGCCAAATCATCAGAGATGACTCCCACTGTTGAGGCCAAGCGTGCCGCACTCACCAAGTATAAGCGGTCACCCAGTGAGAAGAACCTGCAAATCCTCAGGGCTGCCAGAAGTAAGGTTCAGCTTAACGCCAGGCGCTGCGCAAACGAGTACTGGACAGAGCTCAGCGAAGAGATACAGAGTGCTGCTGAAAGAGGCAACATCCGAGGAATGTATGATGGCATCAAGAAGGCACTGGGACCAACACAGAGCAAGATCGCCCCCCTCAAATCCTCCACTGGGGAAGTAATGAGCAATCCTAGCCAACAGATGGAAAGATGGGCGGAACACTACTCCGACCTCTACTCCACACAGAACATGGTGTCCCCCTTAGCCCTCGATGCCATCAAGTGCATGCCGGTAATGGAAGAACTTGACGCAGAGCCAACTGCGGACGAACTCAGCAAGGCCATTGATAGCCTGGCATCAGGGAAGGCACCTGGCAACGACGGAATTCCCCCAGACCTCATCAAGCACTGCAAGACTTCTCTTCTGCACCCTTTGCACGCAGTTCTCTGTTAGTGTTGGAATGAGGGAGCTGTACCACAGGACATGAGGGACGTCAAGATCGTCACCCTGTACAAAAACAAGGGCGAAAGGAGCGACTGCAACAACTACAGAGGTATCTCGCTCCTCAGCATTGTTGGCAAAGTCTATGCTCGGGTCCTCCTAATCCGCCTGCAGAAACTGGCTGAACGCGTCTACCCGGAATCACAATGTGGTTTTCGAGCAGAGATCCACGGTAGACATGGTCTTCTCCCTTCGCCAAATCCAGGAGAAGTGCAGAGAGCAGCGGATGCCCCTGTATGTGGCATTCATTGACCTCACCAAGGCCTTTGACCTAGTCAGCAGAGATGGCCTTTTCAGGGCTCTCCGAAAAATTGGCTGCCCCCCCAAACTGCACAGCTTAATTGAGTCCTTCCACTCAAACATGAAAGGGATGGTGCAGTTCAACGGAAACCTCTCCAAGCCCTTCGACGTACACAGCGGTGTGAAACAAGGCTGCGTCCTGGCCCCAACCCTCTTTGGAATCTTCTTCGCTCTCCTCCTGAGGCATGCGTTCAGCACAGCGCAAGAAGGGATCCACCTGCGGACCAGATCAGATGGCAGGCTCTTCAACCTCGCCCGCCTCAGAGCAAGGACAAAGGTCCGTGAAGCCCTCATCAGAGACATGCTATTTGCCGACGATGCCGCAGTTGTGACCCATACTCAGCGGGACTTGCAGTCACTAATGGACCGCTTCTCCCAGGCCTGCAAAGATTTTGGTCTGACCATCAGTCTTAAGAAGACAAACGTCCTGGGCCAAGACACGCCATATCCACCAGCCATCACCATTGATGACTACGAGCTTGAAGCCATCCATCAATTCACATATCTTGGGTCCACCATCACCGATAACCTCTCCCTTGACACAGAGGTCGACAAGAGGATCGGGAAGGCAGCCACAACACTAGCCCGCCTCACACAAAGGGTGTGGACAAATCCCAAGCTGACCACTAAGACAAAGATGGCTGTATACAACACCTGTGTCCTCAGCACCTTGCTGTATGGCAGCGAGGCATGGACCACGCATGCTCTCAGGAGAAAAGGCTCAATACCTTCCACCTGAGAAGCCTACGGCGCATACTTGGCATATCCTGGCAAGACAAGGTGACCAACACCGAAGTCCTAACCAGCGCTGGCCTCCCAAAAATGCATACCATGCTGAGACAGTGTCGGCTGCGCTGGTTGGGCCACGTTCGCCGCATGGAAGATGGTCGCATCCCAAAAGACATCCTTTATGGTGAGCTTGCCACAGGGCAGAGAAACATTGGCCGCCCACAGCTGAGATACAAAGACGTATGCAAGCGTGACATGAAGGCGCTTGAGATCAACACTGAGTCCTGGGAGGACCTCGCAGACGACCGCAACAGCTGGAGAACTGCTCTCAAGAAGCAGCTGCGGATTGGTGAGGACAAACTGTCAGCTGCTGCAGCAGAAAAGCGAGTTCGCAGAAAAGGGATGACAGCCAACAGACCAGCATCAGCATACACATGCGGTCGCTGCGACAGAGACTGCCTCTCTCGCATTGGTCTGTACAGTCACAGGCGACGCTGCTTGGACCAAGCAGACAGCCCATCTAGACATTAGAACGGATGTACTTTGTCCATGGTCAGTCATGACCGAAGGAGGCCTACTACTATATAGACAGTTCTTTTGATACTGTTATACATAGACAGTTCTTTTGATACTGTTATACATAGTTCTTTTAATACTGTTATACATAGTTCTTTTGATACTGTTATATATATAGACAGTTCTTTTCATACTGTTATATATAGACAATTCTTTTGATACTGTTATACGTAGTTCTTTTGATACTGTTATACGTAGTTCTTTTGATACTGTTATACATAGTTCTTTTGATACTGTTATATATAGACAATTCTTTTGATACTGTTATACATAGTTCTTTTCATACTGTTATATATAGACAATTCTTTTGATACTGTTATACACAGTTCTTTTCATACTGTTATATATAGACAATTCTTTTGATACTGTTATACATAGTTCTTTTGATACTGTTATACATAGACAGTTCTTTTGATCTGTTATACATAGACAGTTCTTTTGATACTGTTATATATAGACAATTCTTTTGATACTGTTATACGTAGTTCTTTTGATACTGTTATACGTAGTTCTTTTGATACTGTTATACATAGTTCTTTTGATACTGTTATATATAGACAATTCTTTTGATACTGTTATACATAGTTCTTTTCATACTGTTATATATAGACAATTCTTTTGATACTGTTATACACAGTTCTTTTCATACTGTTATATATAGACAATTCTTTTGATACTGTTATACACAGTTCTTTTCATACTGTTATATATAGACAATTCTTTTGATACTGTTATACATAGTTCTTTTGATACTGTTATACATAGACAGTTCTTTTGATACTGTTATACATAGACAGTTCTTTTGATACTGTTATACATAGATAGTTCTTTTGATACTGTTATACATAGATAGTTCTTTTGATACTGTTATACATAGACAGTTCTTTTGATCTGTTATACATAGACAGTTCTTTTGATCTGTTATACATAGACAATTCTTTTGATACTGTTATACATAGACAATTCTTTTGATACTGTTATACATAGACAGTTCTTTTGATACTGTTATACATAGTTCTTTTGATACTGTTATACATAGACAGTTCTTTTGATACTGTTATATATATAGACAGTTCTTTTGATACTGTTATATATAGACAATTCTTTTGATACTGTTATACATAGTTCTTTTGATACTGTTATACATAGACAGTTCTTTTGATCTGTTATACATAGACAGTTCTTTTGATACTGTTATACATAGACAGTTCTTTTGATCTGTTATACATAGACAGTTCTTTTGATACTGTTATACATAGACAGTTCTTTTGATCTGTTATACATAGACAGTTCTTTTGATACTGTTATACATAGACAATTCTTTTGATACTGTTGTACATAGTTCTTTTGATACTGTTATACATTGTTCTTTTGATACTGTTATACATAGACAGTTCTTTTGATACTGTTATACATAGTTCTTTTGATACTGTTATACATAGACAGTTCTTTTGATACTGTTATACATAGTTCTTTTGATACTGTTATACATAGATAGTTCTTTTGATACTGTTATACATAGACAGTTCTTTTGATACTGTTATACATAGATAGTTCTTTTGATACTGTTATACATAGACAATTCTTTTGATACTGTTATACATAGTTCTTTTGATACTGTTATACATAGATAGTTCTTTTGATACTGTTATACATAGATAGTTCTTTTGATACTGTTATACATAGATAGTTCTTTTGATACTGTTATACATAGATAGTTCTTTTGATACTGTTATACATAGACAATTCTTTTGATACTGTTATACATAGTTCTTTTGATACTGTTATACATAGATAGTTCTTTTGATACTGTTATACATAGACAGTTCTTTTGATACTGTTATATATAGACAGTTCTTTTGATACTGTTATACATAGATAGTTCTTTTGATACTGTTATACATAGATAGTTCTTTTGATACTGTTATATATAGACAGTTCTTTTGATACTGTTATACATAGTTCTTTTGATACTGTTATACATAGACAATTCTTTTGATACTGTTATACATAGACAGTTCTTTTGATACTGTTAACATATTTGTAGACACAAGGTCTGATGTCTTGAGTTCAATCCAACCCTGGAACATTAGAAACGTGTCTGTTTGCTGCCCATCATAATGTTTCTGTCATTGTAGTAGTATCAGGTCAGTGTGTCATAGGATCTTTTCCACACCCCTTCCACATGTCAACATCTTTCCAACACATATGGTTTTGCCTAGACTCCCCGTAATTGCTGGTAATTTTAGCTAGAGCACATATGGAATAGCCCAAGTGGGAGGAATCTCTTGTGAGTAAATTGCAAACACCAAACACCAAACTCCTCTGTTGTCATGGTGAACTACTAACAAACTAACCTCTATAAGCATTGATGCTGGGCGCTGAAAGCATGATCCAGTATAAAGGGCTGCACTAACCCCTGTCACAGAACATCAAAAACAATTGTTTGATGGTTAAGGGTCTTGCTAAACATCTTACAGTACACTGTACACACACAGACACAGACACACAGACACAGACACACACACACACACACACACACACACACACACACACACACACACACACACACACACACACACACACACACACACACACACACACACACACAGAGTCTTAAATGACTACTGTAATAACATTATTATGAAAATGAGTTGAATACCTTGTATTCCATTGACCTGCATGTCTGCCAGACTTCTCTATTTATCTCTGAGGTCACATATAAACCGCCCTAACTAACTTGCAAATGCAGGAATGGCATGGGGGAGAGGGGGAGAGAGAGAGAGAGAGAGAGAGAGAGAGAGAGAGAGAGAGAGAGAGAGAGAGAGAGAGAGAGACTCAAACTATAAAGCATTATCTAAAACCAAATCTAAATTACATACTGATGAAAAATTAAAATGTGGAGTGATAGATACTACTGCTGATGACAGATTCTGCATCAGCTTAGTATAAAAAAAAAAAAGTGTATGAAATGAAAAACACTTTGGTGGAACAGTTAGCAAATTAGAATTGTCCAAGAAAACAAAAATTGAGACTTGACAGCTTTTTTGGTTGTTGCTTTCTGTGTTTGGAATCAATCTGCAGGACTGCCTTGTTCAGCTTTCTGTGTGTTGACCAAATGGAGACTTGTGTTTCATTGTCTGGGTCATGCCGACTTTAAGGTTGTCTTGGAAGCTTTCTCTGCCAGTTGTCAGCATTTTCAGACAGCAAGAGGTTCACAGTGTGACGGGCATACATGTACATGTATATATGCAGCATAAGTTGTGTTGGCTATCTTGCAGCATTGTGGTTTTGTTTATGGCTTGTTTATTTTGCTGCTGTGGACATGATGGATTAAAACGCAATTTGGATTTTTTTTTTTTACTGGGGATTCATCATACGTGGACAATTCCATACGTGCTGTGCCCAAATCTGCCAGCAATTATCTGGCAAGGCAATTCCATGAGCTTATGCAAAACACCCTAACCATGGCAGGGTTTTGCAGTGGGGAGTGGGGGTGGGGTTGAGACCTCTGAAACACCAAGCCAAGACCACCAGAATGATGTAAACATTAAGATGGGCAGTGAACAGGCCAGTTTGTAATGTTGTTGGCTGGGATTGAACCAGAGATGTCAGATCTTGAGTCCATGACACTGCGAAAAGAATAACCAGCCCACACAAACAATTTGTGACCTGCTGGAGGTCTGAACCCACAACCTCTGTGTGATGAGCATGGCACTCTAGCAGAGAGTTGGTAAAGTGTAGGTCTTGGTGTGGTGTTCTGACAACTGATTTTCCATCTGTGGGGTTGTCCAGGAGCGGATATCATCATCATAGTCAAGTTAATCAGCCAGGGCTCCCACTTTTCCGCGAATTCACGGATTTCCGTGAAAATCTGCGAAAAAACAATTTTTCCATGAAACAAAAATTATGAAAAAACTATAAATTAAGCTCAGATATGTGTCAGATTGAGCCATTTTAAACGTAAATTTTCAAAATTTTCCAGGATTTTCAGGGATTTCTGCTTTTCCTCAGTGGGAGCCCTGATCAGCATTAAACTCCCAAGGATTATGCACAGAAGAAATGTTTACTGTTGTTACTAAATTTTTTTAAATTAATGTGCCAGGACCCAAATGTGTATAATTGAACAATGAATAGCAGAGGAAAATGAAAATCGTATTAAAACCAGGTATATGTAACTGAAGAGTAAATATCTGAGGAATCAAAGAGTTTATTAAAACCAGGTGCATGTAATGGAATGATGGACAGCAGAAGAAAAGAAGACCAAGTGGTATAGTCTGTATTGTGTACAGTGTTGTTGTAGTGTGTTTTTGATAGTTGTGTTGAATATTTTCTTTGATGTGCTGCTGAGAGAGAATCCATTTTAATTATTTGGATTGTTCATATCAACTGTGTTAAATTGTGTAAAAAGGATTGACCTGGTGCAGCAACTTAGTGAAATTGTGTAAATTGGTGCAGTTTTTGGGGGACAGTTATTACTGTGAAAGCGTGCATTGAATGATAAAGATTTATTGTCTAGCAGTGTCCCTCTGTCCTCTGTTATAGGCAACTTTTTTTCTTCAAATTCAGTGTGATTGATGGACCAAACAGCAATGATAACGAGGGAACATACACACACACACACAACACACACACACACACCACACACACACAACACACACACACACACACACACACACACACACACACACACACACACACACACACACACACACACACACACACACACACACACACACACACACACACACACACACACCCACACACACACACCACACACACACACACACACACACACACACATCACCATCAGTACACCACATTCACAGCACACACACACACACACACACACACACCACACACACAGCACACACACGACACACACATTACCAGACCACACACACACACACACACGCACGCACTACACGCACACACACATGCACACACGGCACGCCACGCTACGCACATCATACACACTGTGACAGGCCCGATCAGATTTTAATCAGCAACAGTCTGCATGACTCATAAAGGATTGATAATGAATCATTTCTAAACTATTATGATTTTCTCTTTTTGCTCTTTTCCTGTTTCTCTCTCCCTCTCTGTCTCTGTCTCTCTCATTTTATCTCTCTCTCTCTCTCTGTCTCTATCTGTCTGTCTGTCTGCAGTGTCTCTGTCTCTGATTTTGTCTCTCCTTGAAGTCCTCTCTGTCCATCTGTGTTTCTTTCTTTTCCCTTCTCTGTCTTCCTCTTGGTCTCATGCTTCTCTGTCTAACGCTCACTCACTCTATCCCCCCCCCCCCCCCCCCCAACCTTGTCTCTCTATTCTGTCTCCCACTCCCCCTAATTTCTGTGCCCCCTGCTTCCGTCCTGTCTCACTGCACACATTTCTTTTTCACTGGAAGATTCTAAGATGTGTTTCTGTACATGTTGATTAACCCTTTGACTCCCTTACCCTGTCTGCCAGCTTCCTGCATTATTACTCAGCTGTGACAGCAAAGCAGAAACGTGACTCATTCACTCCTTGACCATGTCCACTGTTGTTTTTTTTGCATTATCATGATAACGAAGCAGAAACTTAACGCTTTTACTCCCTTACC